>SMGT01010961.1:112795-131122 GCA_004794575.1 Lanistes nyassanus
GGGGGGGGGGGGGGTCGGTGGGTCGATACTATTTTTTGGGTGGGTTTTTTTTTTGGTAACCAAGGTGAAGTTTATAATATGTATCCTTCTCTATGTTATGGAAGTTATTCCGCTCAAAAAGATCCCTCTCTTGCACAACAGTTGCGCCACGACTTTCTGCGCCAGAAGCCCTAACGCAACTTTCATTTGTTTCTTTATTTAGGTTTCCCGACCAACCCTAATCTAATAAAAAAAAAATATCACGAGAAAAAGTGTTAAAGAATGAGGTAAAGAATAAGGTTGGTCGGGAAACCCTAATCTCAAGTATTTTTAAGAAAGGCGAGAGCTTAAGGGTTCTTTTCGTCCTCCATTGTAAGACATAAATAAGAATCCCCAACACCCGATGATTGGAAAGGGTTCAGGACACGTGAAAGCCATCCGCACCTTCTCCCCCACCCTGCTCCCTTCTCCCTCTCTTTTACTGTTGAAGATGCCGAGATAAAATTTAAAGAAACCCTTTGATCGCATTGCCGTGTTAAAACTCTCTTCACCAAGCCCAGCTAGCCGTAAAGAGAAGTGGACCATTACCTCAGTATTGCGAGCTCCATTCTGTGGTGTTCTCGAAGCTATTGCTCGTATTCTGAACGCGAGATCCTTCCCTGAAAATAAAAATGCGAAGCCTTTGTCAAGACATGTCTTCATTGCTGGTCGCTAAAAATCATAGAAGCAGCAAACCTATCTACAAGACGGACTTTTTGGTACGCTACATTTATATCCGTCCAACCGTTACTTTTCTGTGAGGTACATGATTGACTAAGGCTGAGGTAAAGGAGGGGGTACGTGACTCCCATTTTTCTGTAGGGGAGCATCACTAGGGCGGTACCCACCACCTCCCCCTTACCTTCTGATCAGGCACTAATATCACGTAATCATTCCCAGCTGGGTCAACTGGGGGAAGTGTGCTGTGGCGCACGGGCATCGAACCAACGCCTTCCGGTTTAGAGACCAGCGATCTGCTTCCCCATGTACATGCACAGCATATTGATGTATTGTGCATGTCACTTTCGTGTCCGGCAGGGTCCATAATTTATTTCCTAGACTTCATCAGTCATAGACTTTGATTGACTGACAGGACGGAAGGGTTAAAAAAAATCACAACGCTCCACTATAGCAACTTCACATTTTTACAGTTTTGGTAGACCACAGCAGCCCTCTGAAGCCACGGACCTCGATACAGGTTTGTATGGAGGTCCGTGTCTGAAGCTATTTCCAGCTACTTTTTTATGTGCGTCTTAATCAAATGGGAAAAGGTGAGCACCACTGAGTAACCTGGCGAATGCAAGCCCATTCTATACTACTGCTTCAACAATTTGCACTACTTGTGCACGTGTGAAGGCTTATGGCACAAATTATGCACAGGTCAAAGGTCGGAGCTTAATGTCGCTACATTTAGTGCAGTTCCAACATCACTATCCGTGACAGTGCCTTGCCGTACACTCTAACAGCAAAAATCAAATGCGATCTTCAAGAATTACCCATGTAAGGTATATATCATTTAGCTACCAAATGACAATATTAGTTACCTAACAGATTTGCGCATACTCAAGAGTAATGTAGCTTTTGAGAAGAGAGAGAAAATCAAACAAGAACAAATGAGGACAGAGCGCTATAAAATCGTCAAACGACAACCCCAACAAAGTACTGGCAGCGCTAGACACAACCGTATGCTGACGTATGCAATCAAGGGAGCCACGTTCCTTACTTTCGACTCTCTCTTTGCTACGTGTTTGGGTACGATAGGCTCCCTTGATTGCATACGTCAGCATACGGTTGTGTCTAGCGCTGCCAGTACTTTGTTGGGGTTGTCGTTTGAAGAGAGAGAGAGAAAAGATTAGTTCTTCATAGACTAGAACGCGGCCACACATAAAATGTGTATGCACCAGCCTTTTACCTTTTCTGGAATTCTTCAAAATGCAAAATGGATATACGAACTAATATAGAACCCACCACCGTACTGCGATTGTTGTTCAGGTTGAAAATGTAACGATTTCTTTTTAAAAAAATTGGTTAGCGTTACGAGACGGCAAAGGTGGCATTGTCTGGGAAAAAAAGCCAAATAAAGAAATTATGAGTCTGAAAATAAAGGATCGTTCTGGATTGGAAACCAACCTTTCATGTGCTCCGCGTGCCGCCCGCCATTGGGAGTGCCAGAGGGTTTGAAGACTGAGCAAAAAGACTCCACAAGAATTCCGTCGCTGGAGTCGATGCAGCTGGCGAGATCGTGAACCGCTCCGATAATAGACTTGACGTCACGACTGTCGTGAAAAGACACTCCTTTGCAACAGTTCCAGTACGGGCCAAAAGGTTTGACTACCACCTGAAACAGGGGCGAAACAAAGTTTACTCGGATCCTGGGTCCAGCGCTCGATTTCTGTGCATGTGGTACCTGTCGTAGAGCTGGGCTTCGAGGGTTGTCTCAACCACTCTGATTACCTTCCGGATCCTTTTCCCATCCACCTTTATTACCCTCTTTCATCCAATCAGATGTCCTTAAACACTAAATAAGCAGCCGGCCAATCAGACTAACCTTTCTGTACGGCTTCATAGAATCCTGCGCCAGGAAGTTGGCCACCAGCGGCTCCAGCCACTGTGACGTCACGCCGCCGGCGGGTCGCGTGCAGACGGTGATGTTGGCCAAAGACTCGAAGATGTTGTCGTACACGCCATCTTGCTGCGGCACCAGCGCCAGCGTGACGGGATGACGCACGCCGCAGGCCGCCATCATCATGCGGGTCAGCAGCTTGTTGTCGGTCCGCCGGCTGAGCTTCAGGGAGCTGGCCATCGGACACTCCACGCTGGCGTCCACAAACTCCTCGCCTTCATAGCGCGTGCCGTCCGAGGTGGAGCCATTGAGGTGGTTGATGACATAGGTAGCGCGGCGCGGCGGGTCGTAGCTGTCCAGGTACGTCTGGCCGCCGCCGTCTGCCGTGATGGCGGTGTTCACCATGATGGACGACACCGACCGGTCGTCGAGGCTGGGCTCGCGTGATGCCCAGGACGTCGTCATCACGAGGAGAAAGCTGCCGGGACTTTGGCGATTTCCTGCAGTCCAATGACGTCAACTTCAGGACAATTTTCAGACTCGCTTTCGACAGTCCTCGTGCCCAGAATGCGACACGAAAACATGCGTGTTGCCATAGAGACTGCGGGTACGTTTGTTTCACAACTAAACCGACTTTTTATCGACTTGCAAAAAAAGTGATTTGCTTCTACCAACAATACAAAACAAAAGCACACTGTCGGTATTAAATGAAGCCCTCAAAGTTTTCCATTGCGTTTTCTTTGTAAAGGACTGGGTCTATGGGTAGGGGTGAGGGTGACAGAAAGAAGAGTGGGGTAAAAAAAAAAAAGTTCAGCCCTTTTCTTTGAAGGCTCGTGCAATTTAAAGCTCAGCACCGTCACTCAGGTCTTACCGGCTGATTTAATCAGGTGCCTCTTGGCAGCTAAATCGTTCGGAGTACAGACGATCCATCTTTTTGTCTTAAAATAGTAGTTTCGCAGGTACCACAAAGCCTTTCAGCTAGTGTATGCGTGGTCGAGGATGCAACACACAAATTTACACGCATGCACGAGATCATTTTTTTAAAAACAAATCTGTCAAGTTTTCGTGGATGACACCATGACACCGGATCGACGACAAATGAGAGCAGTGTCGAGATCCATAGGTGTTCTTATCATCAGTTTACATGTAAAGCAAACAGAGAGTGGGGGGGGGGTGGGGGCTCGGGCCTTAATTATCTATGACTCCTCACATGACCGGAAGTGCAGATACGCTCATACAACTCAACCGAGGAGATCGTTTTTAGGCTAACTGCGTGACAAAAGCACTTTTAAAAAAGAGATTGACACTGAAGCGTTTCCCACCAATGCAGCTAAATAGGTGACAAAGGACACCGTCCTGGAAACCAGTTCTAATGCACTTCCTTTTCGACTTACGAACTCGTTCAGCATGACCTGCAGTTGTGCGTCATTTTTCAAAAGTTCATGCGCTAGCTGAAAATACAGTAACGGTTTACACGTAGTTGCCGAAAATCTGGCTACGTGATCCGACTGACGTGCCTACTCCCGTTATCAGCACAACTACAGACATCCGGGACACACTGCCAGTATCATAAATGATACAGCTTTTAAGGAAATTGTAACAAATAATCTCGTGGTCCATTATGCACGCTGTACATTCACAAATATTTTCGAAGTTTCATCACCTTACCTGCACCCAACCACGCGCACAGTGAGAGACAGCGAGAGAGAGAGAAACACGAAAGGCAGAGTCTGATTTGTTGCTTAACGTCGTCACAAACTATAGATGCATATCAGGACAGCGAGGAGAGAAAGAGAGAAAGATAGAAAGATGAATCGGAGAGGGAGGCAGACAGGAGATGGGTGAAAATGTCGCTAAGCACATGAGACAATCTTTCAACAAATATCATCAGCAGCAGCTGCAGCATTAGCAACAGCAAAAAGCTCTTGCCTTTCTTATTCATTATATTCGTCATGTATTTATATTTGTGTTCGTGCGTTGTGCCTAGCCAGGGCTAGACTTATATGATGGCTTGTTGCCTGGTCCTGCTTTTGGCTGTATCAGTGTTTTGTACTCCAGTTGCACAAATAAACGTTTGTTAAAAAAAAAACAATACTGGCGTTTCGCTTACCTTCAAAGAAAGGAGCCCAGCCCTCTTGCAAGTCTGAGAAATACACGATCGAGATGTCATTTCGGGTGGGCCGTCTCGCCTGGTCCCGTCTGTCCACGGTGGATGGCAAGCCGAGCTCTTTGAGAACTCTCTGCATGAGGAAGAACTGGTGCTCCACTGGACACACCAAGCAGCTGGCCGCCTTCTGGGTACCATCGGGGTCAGAGTTCGCGACACTGCGGTCAGTCTGCAAGCCGCGCCTAAAGCAGCCGTACCTGAAGCCGTTTTGCGACAAACGGTCCCCGCCGCCATCTGAGTCGCGACCGAGCACGCAGGTAATGCAGTAGCAATCGTTGGCCGATGTCACCGGCAGTTTCTCGCACGTCGAATGTTTACACAGAGACTTCCATCTCCCTTCGAAAATACCGCGGTGCGAGTTGTCCGCGCTCTCCATTCACGTCGTGTGGCTGCCTCACACTCGCGTCTGCTCGCTGGTTTCGCAATCTCAGCTCTCTTGCACGCGCTCGCACGCACACACAGCTGTCCCAGCAGGATGGACGGATCTGACGCAAGGGTTTGTGGTCTACTTTTCCTACCTCTCGAAAGAATGTCAGTTATGTCACTGTTATTATTTTTTGTTTTGTTGTTGTTGTTTTGAGTTCACGTGCTCCTGTTTTGACAGAATGCGTAAAGCTGATGAGCAAAAAACCCAGAACGCCCTGATATAGAGCTTCGAGTTGAATGTACCGTTCACTGCGGCGTAAGTTATAAACTTACAGGCTGGACGAGTTTGCGCCGGACGAATCGAGCAGGGAGCGGTTTGCAATCGATGTTCCGCTCGAGTGCATGCAGCCTTAGCAAAGCGCCGAGTCGTCAAATACTCAACAAACTTCTGAGGCGTCAAAGCACCCTTCCGCTTTGTATAATAAGGTCACATGGCTGCCCACGTGATTAATTGTAGTGAGGCACTTGAAATTAAATGTCAGCTGAGACGCCATGCAGGTCCTTATGTTTGTGCTACCTTCCAGAAATTCCTTTACGGGATTTTTTTTTGTTTGTTGTTGTGTTGGGTCAGTTAGGCAACGATGACTAGAAAGTGTTCACATCGACGTCTGCGAAAAATGAAACTTACCTTCAAAACCGTCATTGGGGTTTAAAATTTCGTTCAGCGCTTGTATTTTTCTAGCCATTTCATGTATCTATGAAACGGGTCCACTTGGACCGGAAAGATTTCACTTCTTGGGTACAACGAAGGATAGGAGCATATTTCATTTGTAGAGGGTTTGAAAACACTGAGCTATACAAAACACGCTTTAAGAACGCAACAGCATAGTGCGGACTGGCTTGTAAAGAACGCAATGCAAAACACATACCCACGCGCACGTACCACACTGTACAACAGTAAATGCACGCGCCTCTGCCCCCAGAATACCCACATTACGTATACGCACTCGTCGCATGGGAGGGATCGTGCATTCATATGGACTATTAAGCTAGCTAATCTGTTAGACGGAAATAAAAATTAATTTAATGGTGTCCGACAATGGGGAAATGACCTAAACGGACAAGATCTTTTCTGTTATACAGTAATACAATTAAAGTTTACAGGAACCAGCAGGTGCACGAAGTCCTACATACAGGCACAGAGAAATAGAGAGAATAGAAAAGTGAACACCGCGCAGTGTTCAGGTCTATATCTATTTCTATTTAGCTTTGCTGTGATATGAACAGAGGCGAGGCAGTAAAAGTAACCCGGTCATAAAACCTTCTTGCACTGAACCCAGATCGTTCTCTGAGAAAGCAGAAACAGACCACATGCTTCACAGGTCACGCACTGCCGACTTCTATTGAGGTGCGCTCCTGCCATGCGAGGTCAGGTAGGTGCAAGACATGGTCTTTAACGTCTCGTTTCGCTACCCCTACCCCCCAAATAAAAATAAAAATAACGGAAGAAATAGAAAAGCGGATGTCCACCATAGTGGCGCAGGTGACATCTTCGTCCACTCTTGCCCATCCAAAATATTACAAAAAAATCCCGTTTGGCTAAAGACCTTTTTTTAAACATTAGATCGCCCTGAATGGGAAGGGGGAATTGTGAGTGGGCACAGCACTCGATTTAGTACAACTGTACCGAACTTTCTCGCACAGACATCCGCGTTGCAACAAAGCCTCGTTCTCGAACAGCCTGAGGTATGGCTGCCCACGCAGATACAGGCGCCACAAAACGTGCGTCTGTCTGAAACAAGGATATGAACAGGCGACGGTGTTTGTTCTATCGTCTCATAAATCAGAAGCAGGGTAGTGTCCCTTTAACTTCTGTGCACGCCCTACATGCAGTAGCCAAATGTGACCATTGAACGCCAGCAAAAACAGACACCTAAGTCCCCACCACTTCCTATTAACACTGCATATTTTTTTCCTAATTTCAATGTGAAAACATCGCCTCGCCCCAATGAAATTTAAAAAAATGAAACAGGGTTAACAGGTGTATTAAGTTCTCCTGAACCATATTTTTTTTTCTAATTTCAATGTGAAAACATTGCCTCGCCCCAAACAATGAAATTTTTTAAAATGAAACTGGGTTAACATGTGTATCAAGTTCTCCTGAACCATATTTTATTTTATAATAGTGTTTTAAAAAAACTTTCTTCAACTTAACTGTGGTATATACAGAAGGAATACCAGTTACGAAACACACTCTAACTTTTGAACTTCAGTTACTCCTGTCTTCTGTTAAACTAAGTCAGGTTATAACAATGCCTTCATACATCACCTTCATTGCTACATGTTTAGAACCTCGTTTCAGAATCAGAATCCTCTCTATAAAAAAACGGGTCTGGTCGATGCAAGAATGATAATAAAGTCAGCTCTTGTTTTTGCTAACAACTTAAATGAAAGACGATTTTGTGGGACCAGTAGCTTTCAGTGCTCTCATTTCATCCCATAAGAGTAACAACTCAAGTTGCATAAAACGTAGTCCAAACTTTATTTTGTTTTTGTTTTCTTTTTTCGCTTTGGAGGTTTGCTCTGGTATGCCGCTTTGCCTTGTTGTTTCACATCCACTACCTCTAGGTACTTCTTCTTGTTCTGCCTGGAAAATCACAGCAAGTCTCAGGTTATCGCATGAAACATTACTTTCTGCAAATCATGATTAAAAGCAAAACAGACACAGCTTAACCAAAACACAAAACATGCACACAGCTGCACCCTTTAATACAATACGATCTAGCTCTGTATTATTTTCTCTGGAAATTTTATAACGAAGACTAGAATCGAGGAATTGGTGCATAATTAAATAAAGATATACGCTGCTGTGGATGACAGGTTTCTATCAACCTGCCGTACTTACTTTCTGAATTCCATGTCAGCCATAAGCTCCTCCACCATCGTAGCCTTTCGTTTCTTCTTGGGGATTCTGTGGTGGAAGTCGTGAGCTCCAGCAACAATTGTCCCAAACTGTTTCAAAAAATAAATGTCAACCAAGTAGAATTTAGACAATTCACATGTAAGCAATACAGTCACCCATTAATCACAGGTAATATTCCAACTTCTTTATTGCAACAAGTAAAAGTCGAAAGGCCAAAGGCACAGCGAAATATTAAGGTATGTTACAACATGAAAGGAGCAATACAGGTGGAAAACACAGAGGGAAAACTAAAAGCTGAACACCCATACATATTTTTAGGGAAAATAAACCCTCCAACCAGCCACAGTGTAGGTGCAAACCTCAAATACTTCAGTCACTTCTTTATGAATAACAAGCTAATATGACACCAGATTCGCTGTTCTGTTTGCACAAATGTATTTAAACTGCTCAGTTAATCCATTCTCATGAATGACAGGATGCACAAAATATCAGAACAGATGATTTTTACATCATAGGCTTTTACTGTTTTTGTATGACTAAGGCTCACTTCATGCCATGGAAGGTGGAGGAACTTAAAACAATTTTTAAACAAAAATCCATTTCAACATAGGAACAACTGTTTTACTCTTCTAAAATGTTTCTCAAAACTAATGATTTTTTGGCATGTACATGTGTGTATGCATGTGCGCATGCATGTGTGTGGGTGAGTGCATCAGTGTGTTGCTTAAAAAAAAATTAAATAAAACCATGACACCACAAATGAATGGAATTCCACAGACTATGCTACTACGGATGCAAATTGTAAGAATTGGGCAGGTACGCACTTGTGCTCTGATCATGCCATTGGATGTCTACGATGGTTCACAAATGAATTTTCAAGGACTTTATATGAAACCATAATTTTATAAATTTGAGGAAATCCTTTGTAACTGGAAAACATTTTGAATCATTGATATATGTAACCATAAATAATTACTACATGTTTATGGCTCTTTGGAATGCTTCAGATTATTTTCAAGCAACGCCAGTGTGTTCATTTGCTTGAGAAATGAAACCCTCAACTTATCAGGTACAAGCTGGCAGGAACGATGCTTGTGAAACTAAAATGTTGCAGAGTGCATGTGCAGCCATCTCCACCCACCTGGAAGAATTTTGGAGCTTGGATGTCGGTGTGTTTATAGTGTCGTTTGGGGTCTATTGTGCTCCTCATCTTCAGAACCGTCAGGTCCATCTTTTCCTGTTCCGTTGGCTCCTCCTTGGCGTGCATGCCACCCCATCCTCTGCTGCTGATCATGGCGCGCTGTCCCTGTAAATAAAAGTCAAATAAATAAAAGTTTGCAGGCAGGTGCTAATTTTTTTCCCCACCTAGCCAGAGGCCCAGTGACTCTCCCATCCCCTCAAGGCAGTTGCCTCCCTTGAATAGCTGATGAGCATTGATGTTTCCTTGGGTTTTAGGGTTGGAGCTAGGAGTCCTTGGGTTGGAGTTAAAAATATGAGTAAGTCAGGAAGCCCTAATCTGTTGGGGATCCCTGCATAAAGAAGTGCCGCAAGCTGAGAAATTCTGTGCTGGACCTGGGATCCAAACAGATGACCCTCTGAATAAGTAGAAAGTACACATTGCCTGTATGTCAAAGGCTGCCACAGATTACATGGTGCAGTAAAAGGTAAGTGTATTTATGAATCAAGACTGCTGAATTGCAGTCACTGGCTTACTGTCTGGTGTCTACCGGCAACAAAGTTTCCCTTCGCCAAAACTGACACCTTTTGTATGTCAAGAGTAATTTTTCAAAACCCTTAAAAGCTAATTACATTGTAAAAACCAGTTAAAACGTGTTTGGTTGGGTGAAAGTTTTGGCTGAAAACAAAAACCTAAATATTGTGATGTTCCTTGTGCACATCTGGAGCTGCATGACTGCTTGATGCACCAAAGGCTTTGTTTTTGTAACCAAGCTCTAACTGCATGTTGTTATAAGCCTTTCCTGGGTCTTTCAGTCTTGTTTCCCGTTCACTCACAATATTGATTGTGCCTCTCCAACCCATATCTATCTCCATGTGGTCCTCATCCACCCAGCTCCATTTCATTTGTATTGGTAACCACCATCGGAAAAAAAGTTTTCCATGCTCAATAATGTCTGTTTGATTGATAATGCTCTCAAGGGTAAAAAAAAACCATACTAATATAGCATCTAACAAAATGGCTTCTGAGCTAAAGTCAACAGCGATATTTTTGTGGTTTGAGCCAAGTAAGCATATTTTTGTTTCATTTATCAACATAATTCTTATGAGAATGGAATGTGGCATATACTGGAGTTGCAAAGCTTTAGCATATGTAAGACATTGTTTAGCATAATTAGGGCAAATGGTATACAATGTGGGTGTCTGCCTGATGCAATGCATTTCATTTGTGTGGGGCATCTTTATACTCTAAATTTCGATACAGTGCAAATAACTGTATAATCTGTGGATGTAAGCAGCCTGTTTGTATATGATGCCTTAGCCTAGTATAGCAAATGGAATTCACATTAAATCAGAAGGCTCTACATTTTCTGAATAAATAGGCCACATCTGTAACAAGGTTATAAATAAACATTACATCTATTGCTTACAAACTTATAAGCAGGCAGGTCACACCTGTAACCTGCAAACCTATAGTATAAATAAACAATAAACATACTCATATCTGTACCTAACAAATATATATGCAGAATGCACTGTATCACTATCATAGTATCAGAAGAAATTTAGTACTCATGTTAAGCAAAAGAAAACATTTTAGCACCCTACTTAACACAGATCATAAATGTGATCAGAAAACTACAAGTAGTTTTTCTCTTCGTCTTCCACAAAGATCTGTAAAGTATGCTCAGTAATTATCAGATTTCAGCAGTCATTGACACTCACCCCCAAAAAAACCAAAACAAAACACCACACCACATTATATGGACCCAGGACTGCCCTGTGTTTGTATCTGCTCTTCCAGTCTAACAGCAGTGATAAAGTCTATTCACCCCATGTATTTTATGTACACATTTGTGAAGATATAAATGCCTATAGAACCAGACTCAGAGGGAGTGAGAAATGCAAAATAATGCAGGAAAAAATGCACTATAGAGGAAAATTCATGACAGGATAACAGTTCTTTATAGTTTCACTATATAAATATCAACCTTCAGACTGTCAAACAATGGCCAATGAATACACTAAGTATTTAACCAATTTTTTATGGAACTTTGTGCTGGTGACAGACAAGCTTTCTTGGAAATCTGAATTCACGCTGCAGTTTATCTGCACTATCCTAGTGAATTAAATGGTGAGAAAAATGTGTTATAGAGGGTAAACACCACACAGCTCTTTTAAGCAACACAAACCTTTGCCAGCTTTTTTTTCTGCCTCATAGTCACTAACGGGACAGCAGCAGTCTCCTTCTGTAGTGCCTCAAGTCTGGAACCTTTCAGCGCCTGAAAACACAGAGCCACCGAGTGTCAACAAAGTCACTGGTCTCCAGCCAAATGAGGATCCTTACCACTTTTAACACCATGAGACATACTAAATGTTTGCGATATACTAAAAACACAGGTTACCACCTCAACCCTTTCTCCAACCAGATGAGGATCCTTACCACTTTTAACACCATGAGACATACTAAATGTTTGCGATATACTAAAAACACAGATTACCACCTCAACCCTTTCAAGGGCTAAACTCCTTGGTTACCCCATTTCTCTCATTCTTTAGCGAGTGCCTGTAACAAATACAAGGCACTCTAGTCTAAGCTGAAGCACCAAATCTATTTTACTGTTCTAGTGTTCAGCCTGTTCAACAGAATAATGCATGTTCTTTGCTATGTAAAAACTTAAGCAAGTGCAATATTTTTTTCCATTCGGGTGTAATTTATGTACAGCCTCAGAAAAAAAGTTGACATTCACCCCCCACCACCATCACCTCTTTTTTCTTTTTTTTTACCTGTTCAGCTTGACGTCTGTACATATCATCTGAACTAGGTGGAATCAAACAGCTACTCTCCTTTCTGTCAAACATAATAGCAGGACATCAGTTTAAACAAATCATTGCACATTCGTTCTAAGCAGATGTGGCTTTTGTTGTTGTTGTTGTTGTAAAACAGTCATTATGACTGACTGCTTAGCACCAGGTGGCCGCTATATGATTAAACACAGTTAAAGTATTTTCTAGTATTTACTTTAATATTGACTGGATATCCTTTGTATTTTGTTCCTTACCTTCGCGTCACATTAAATTTCTGTAAATGTTGAAATGGAGGGGTTGTGTTGATGATGCATTAACTTTGTTGTATATTCTTTTATGTATTATAACAAAGAAGGATATAATTTTTATACAAGTAAACCTAAAGCAAATTATGCATGTCAATTAAAATGTAAAATGCCATACAACCACAGAATAAATTGTGCCCTTTCAACTCACCTGACTTACGTAATAAAATGCTAAGAGATTTGTAAATCAAATTTCATTTAAAACAAAAATTTTACGGAAATATTACCCAGTGAAGTGTTTGAAATACATTTTTTTGTCTTTTTATTCTTTTTAAAGCTTTAATTCTTACAGATCTTCCATTCCAACGTCCAGCATCTCTTTACCTTTTCTCAGTGTTGCTACCCTTTGTTTTTTCTGATGACTGGGTATGTATTTTTTTCCAGAGCACCGAAGAAGCTAATGAAGGACCTTTTGCCATGGGTTCTCTCTGAACTTTTTTCTTGTCCTTGTTATCTTCACATAAACTTTCAGAATTATCTGACTTCACCACCATTTTTTCTCCTTTGTTTGCATTTGCTTCCTCGTCTTCTTCAACCCTTAAAAAAGAAAAATGTTTTGACAGTTTAGTCACAATGTCTAAACTAAACATTAAATTAAAAATTATAAAGCGGTATCTTACTATAACAACACAACTATATGAAATGCTCAGCAACATTTGTCTGTTTTACTAGCCCAAATTACACATTTACGCCCCAGACACACTGAGTGAAACAAAGATTTTATTAAGTTTAAAATTTCAAGTACTTATACTACTTGAGTACTTCTACTATGCTACTAGGGCACTAGAAGTGATAACAGCTACAGCTTACTGAAATAGATGCTGGTGAGTTTATAAACACATGTATACAGTACAAACCCAACCAGAAGTAACTCTCGGAGTAGGCGTCTAGACTCTAATTGTAAACGTCTCTCATCCATCCACTACAACCTCCCTACTAACCCTAGTCACAGTTGTACTGGGAAATAATCAAATATCAAATAATTTATCAATCGGATGAAATAATAAAATCAATGGCAACGATTGAAAAGCTATGACAAACCTTTCAAGCTCTGCTAGGACCCCGTCGTTCTTCATTTTATGAAACACAAGGAACGCAAGATTTTTCATTGGCGTCTCTTCAGGATTAGTTTCATCGCCGCTAGACGATGATAAGGACTCCATTTCGTGGAGAGAATTACACACGAGTTGATTCTCGCCAAAAACGTGAGCCTCATGAAACGCTACTCCAAGGAACATTCGACTGCTATCAGCGGTGCTCTCCCCTGTGTAAATGCGTGTATGGGTGAGCAATGTGCACAGGGTGCTTTTCTCTTTATTCCAAAACTGTCGTAAATTATATTACACCATAAACAATAATACAATTGCAACCGAGAGTTGTTGCTGCACATTAAACTATGATCGTCCTAAAGAGCTATCAGCAGTTTGTGTGTGTGTGTGTGTGTGTGTGTGTGTACATTTTTGTTAATATATAGTTCGTGGAGGAAGATAATTATAGCTAGGTACGTGGTGCGATACAGTGCGCACTTGTACGCGAATTAAGGTACTTTTTCCATTAGATGCAGTCTTGATCATGGAGAGGAGGAGACAGGATTTTGAGCAAGATTTCTCTTTCAGTAGACGACTGATGGTCAAACAGTTTATTTCAATCTAGCATTTTCTTAAAAGGGTGTTTGCGTTGTCGATCATCGAATTAGAAGTAGAACCCGAAGTCAAGAAAAGAATGAACTTCAAAAAGCTTTCAACAACAGTATCTGTTTATTTTTCATTCCCCACATTTTGGTGACGTGTACACGTGTGCGCGTACACATGCACACACATGCAATAATTATACAAAAATGTGACAAGTATAGTTATACCTAATTTTTTCTCTGACGAAAGTTGTTTTTTATTTGCTTCGCAAAAAACGAACTTTCAGTTTATCTGGCTGATACATTCCTCTGTATATTAATGCATCGTCAAATTAGCCAATTTGTGCTAAATGAAGGGCACCTTTCGTGATTGTTATAATGGATGTATCTTCGTTATTAATGTATCAAAGGGTCTGTTAATATACTTCGAGAACCTGACCCAAGAGTATGTGTACTGCGTAGCGCGCATGACGCTATTATAATTCTTACCTTGTGTCAGAAATTTAAATACCCCCTTAATGTGCATGGATTGATCCTACTTAATTAGCTTCATGAGTATTGGAGCTTTGGGGTGAAAAGTCTGATTCGAATTTTTCGTGAAAAAAATTGTCTAGTTTCTCAATTTTGGGAGCCTTGTACAGCCACACGACTTCTTTCCAGAATTATGTACACTGTGCACACAATTCCCGTTTTTAAAAGAGAGGACTCTTTTAACGAATAATTTCCCCGCACACTGTATACTAAATAAATTCGAAAGGTCAACCGCTAATACATTGCATGGGCGTTCGCAGCTGCTTGTCCGGTCATAGCGACAGTCGGCTAATTCTTCTGTTAGGGTTTGGCTTTATCGCTTGTCTAGCTAGTCTGTCCGCTTCTTCGTTAACTTTATGCCAATATGCGAAGGGGCCCAGAGGAATTTTATCGTTATGCCTTTATTGTGTAGTGTATTTACTTGAGATCGAATCTTTCTGATGACTGGTTTTGAATCGCCTGCAGCGCTGACCGCGAGTCAGAAACAGTTGTAACGTTATGAATGATCCCGACCTCAGAAAAGGCAATGTTGCGTTATGCCGGCACCAGAAAGGAACGTGCACCACTGCTCTCTCTCATCGTCAATCGACCCCTGATTTCTGGTCATAAGAGTTTTATTTTGCACATGGTGAAAGTCCAAGTGGCGGGTCGTTTACAACTTAGTAACTCTGCTTGTCTCTGCCTGTCTCTGCTTGTCTCTGCTTGTCTCTGCTTTTCCCCCCTTTCCCCACTAGAGCTTATATATTCGAGTTAAATGTCTACTGCTGACCTTTTCCAATCTGCACGTGTGGCTGTGGTGGGCAACTGCATGCTTGGTGACCCTAGTGGACGATGCATAGTTTGGAGTTATGGGTCTTTTGTATATAGTTATTGAGTGCTGCGCGGCTTAAAATGGTGTGTGTGACCTCTCAGTTATGTCTGGCCTGCTAAGTGTTAAGTTCAGGCTCAGATCTGTCTTGGATGGAATGTTCTCTTCTAAGTTGTACTCTGTGCCCCTAACTAACCTACCTGCTACCTACTGCCTGGCACGCATATTGTTACAAATAGTTTTTGTCTGGTTTGGGGTTTGCTGTATTTATACCTATCATATAAAGAGCAACGATGTGCCCAGCAAACTCAGGGTCCCCCACTGAACATGCCATGTACTAGAGGGAGTGAGGGATGATCCCCCCCCTCCCCGGTGAAGACTGATAACTGGTGGCCAGCGACGGATCATTCGCCCGACCCCCGGCGTTTGAAGGTAAAATCCAGCATGAATGATAGCGTGAGTGGAGGATTGATTGAGTGTGATTGAGTGTGATTGAGTGTGATTGTGTGTGATTGAGTGTGATTGTGTGAGGCCAGAGAAGAACAGAAGGGAGAAACAGCGAGGTTGAAAGTACATATAGAGGGGTGACGTTGTCCTCATCAGACGCCATGTTGGTTACCAATAAATGGCATATAAGGTGCACGTCAAAAGTGCTTATACTGTTATGCAAAGAATGTCTGTTCCCTTCTTAAATTCATTAGAAATGAAGGTAAAAAGGTCCATGGGAAGCGATTTGTATTACCAGTGTGGGGTCTTGTGCAGTCTTGATTAACACACACTTCATGGTCGCGGTAAGCAGAACGCAAACGGAGTCAGATCCCTTCATTGACATTTTCTTAATTTTGTTATCAGTGATACCTATATCGTAGTTTGGCTTTTTCATCTCTCTTTCTCTCTGTCCTTTCAGTATGAAGTGTTTTACTTCTAGGAGTGAATGTGCTGGGTTAAACTCTTGTGGTGTCATTTTTTCGGCAGGGAGAGAGACAAATATCTGCATCACTTTATTTAAGACTTGCTTAGCAGAACCGGTGAAAGCTCGCATGTAAACTTACTAGAGCGTGGGAGGGGGGGGGGGGAACAGGGAAGAACACGGTGACAGTATGGGCAGCCGGGAGGATTCTTTGATCTCTCCATCCTTGATATTAAGTTTCAGTATTCTCGCTGAATTAGCACACCGGTAAAGGTTGTATAGTGGTCTCCGTGGATTTGACTATGGGAATAAGGTTTTAACCATAACTTCTGACCCCTGACGGCCCTAACTGCAGCATGACAGGTGGCAAGCTCTAACGTTGTGCTGTATCGAGAATGTGTCTTGCACAGTTCAGTACTGTCCAGATAGACATGTACCCACGATGTTCCTGTGCTAGCGGGTACAGTTGCTAGAAAAAGATAGAGTCCAGTGACAGGAACAGTGAAGGCGCCTGTGTTCCGGTCGTAGCCACCGCCGGCGTTGTACGTTACTCGATCCAAGACGAGGCCCCCGGTCACCCTGGTGGTGGTGGTGGTTGAGGTCAATGATGCGTGAAATCCAATCGCCTCGGCAGAAGCTTAAATAGAAAAAAATTGCGATTATTACTGATAGTTACGGTGGATCCACGCATTGAGTACTGGACGTACTATTTGAGTTTATTCAATAGGGCTCGCCCCATCTGAATATATATATATACATATTAACAAAGCAGAAGTTGAACTGTCTGTCCCGACCAGTCTGGTCAACGAGTTGGGCCAACGACAAACCTTGGTTCAACGACAGCCTCAAAGAGAAGCTCAAGGCCAGGAACGAGGCTCACACGAGAGGAGACGAGAAAGCCTTCAGGCTGACCAAGCGCGAGCTGGAGAAGGCGATTTGCCGGGCAAAATGGATGTTTAGAGACAAGTTCCAGGCTCAGCTCCAGTCTGGCAACTCTCACGCCGTGGGGCTGGGGCTTTAGTCTGTTACCTCAGCAGACGATAACCTGTCTCTGCCCGATAAGGTGAAAACTTTCTATGGCCGCTTTGATCAGCAGAACACTACCCCAGTGACGGCGACTTTTCCCGACTTCTACCGCCACCCTTCGTCGTCAGCGATCGAGAAGTGTGGGCTCACCTCAGCAGCCAGAACACTGGGAAGGCTGTAGGACTAGATGGCGTCTCCGCGCCGACTCTGAAGCACTGCGCCGGCAGCTGTCACCTGCTCTCACTGACATTTTAAACTCCTCTCTCCAGCTCTCCACTGTCCCACGTTGTGTTAAAATCTCCACTATTATCCCCGTTCCCAAGAAGTCCAAGATGGCTTCGCTTAACAACTTCAGACCGGTGGCCTTGACCTCCCTGGTGGTGAAAGTGCTCGAGCGCCTTGTCCTCAAGCACCTCCAGCCGATCATCAGCAACAGGTCGGATCCCCTCCAGTTCACTCACTAGCAAACCGGTCTGTGGATGGCGCCGTCACCATGGAGCTCCACCTCGTCTTGCAGCACCTTGAGACTTCTGGCAAACACCGGGTCGGATTTTGCAAATTTCACACGCTCGTGACCTACCTACCTGGTATATCAATTCTTTTGACCAGTATAGTTTCTTCTGTTTTCCTCTAAAAAGGCATGCAAGATGGGTATACACTATTTGCTTTCATCTATCAAAAGTCATCATGCGCTTGAATCCTTTAACTGTTTGAAGGTTACAGGCACATTGAAAAGTACAGATGGATGTAAAGTCTCTATAAGCTCTTTTTATCTTATACGACTAGGATTTATTCTGACATTATCTCCAAAGAAAGATGGAATTTGGATCACCATTACAATCCCTACACAACTTTTTAAGCATTATAATTTGTACACCTCGGTATTCTTAATTCTTTTTATCCCTTTATTATCATGTGCATGAAAAACACAAGCGACTGAACCAGTTCTCGTCTTCCCACGCGCCTTTATGGCAGAACAGCTAGTCCTTTTATATTAGGACTTACTGGAATGGAAAACAAGTTCAGGAGCTGTGATCACCTTTTAGACATCCGCGATAGCATTGAGAAAATCACAAAGAATTGCTCATGGTTTCTA
>SMGT01010962.1:2526-30409 GCA_004794575.1 Lanistes nyassanus
AGGCCTGGTTATCATCCAACCCTCGTGTTTTCTGCAGCCAGCAAGGCCTGGTTATCATGGCCAGCACTCATTAAACCAGGTCAGAATATCAAATATAAAAAAGATCCACAAATCTAATGTTTAGGTCAGCAAGCCATACTGTGGTCAGCATGTCAAACAGGGTCATCATGTCCAATATTTTACCTGTAATGTCAAGCATTTATGTCAGAAGTTATACCAAGCTGAAGTTAGCATTCAAACACCAAGGTTTGTCATGTCAAACATTTTGGCTTATATGTCGGAGACTTAGGTCAATGGATAACACCGTTGAAGTGTCTTAGTGGGTAGCACAGGACAAATTGCAGTAATATAAACAGCCAGTCATTTTTAGGCTAAAAGTACAATGCAAGCTAATACCATGTGTACAATGTTCAATAGGCAATGATAAAGATGGGAGTCTCTCTTTAAATCTGTCTACCCCAGAATTTCTCTTGTGAGCTGAGCCATTAATGCTTGGAGGAGAAAAAAAGATGAAGAAAGTGGAAAGAGCACAGGCCCAGAATGAGAGAAGGATAACAGCCGAACATGCTGCCTACAGCAAACTATGATCAAAATCTTGGAGGTTACAAAATAGAGAGCTTGGACCGATGTAAAGCAGGTTGTGTACCAAACACTGATGAGATGGAAGAAAAGGATGGCGTGATCAGACTGTCTTTGGCTGCCACTGTTCCTCCTTCAGAATGATTTGCCTTGCGTTTGCTGGGACCTGGGAAGCCTGCTGCCATTTTCTTTTTCTGCAGGCAGCTTCTTTGTGCCCCAGACTCTGGCGCTGGGTCTTGGTGTGAAGTACAGGGGGCACAGCACATCTCACCATCTGCATCTGAATGTAAATCAGGGGCTGAAGATGTTGGCATCAGACTTGATGTTGCTGTGGAAGCTACATCATTACGACTTATTCAAGAACTGAGGAAACAAGATGGCTTATCAAGTAGTCCTGGCTGTAACTTACATTAACATGAAGAAAAACCCTGGCTGTAACTTACATTACCATGAATAAAAGCCCTGGCTGTAACTTACATTACCATGAAGAAAAGCTTTGGGTGTAACTTACATTACCATGAAGAAAAGTCCTGGCTGTAACTTACATTACCATGAAGAAAGGTCCTGGCTGTAACTTACATTACCATGAAGAAAAGCCCTGGCTGTAACTTACATTACCATGAAGAAAAGTCCTGGCTGTAGCTTACATTACCATGAAGAAAAACCCTGGCTGTAACTTACATTACCATGAAAAAAAGGTCCTGGCTGTAACTTACATTACCATGAACAAAAGTCCTGGCTGTAATTTACATTACCAAGAAGAAAAGCCCTGGCTGTAACTTACATTACCATGAAGAAAGGTCCTGGCTGTAACTTACATTACCATGAAGAAAGGTCCTGGCTGTAACTTACATTACCATGAAGAAAAACCCTGGCTGTAACTTACATTCCCATGAACAAAAGTCCTGGCTGTAACTTACATTACCATGATGAAAGGTCCTGGCTGTAATTTACATTACCATGAAGAAAAGCCCTGGCTGTAACTTACATTACCATGAAAAAAAGGTCCTGGCTGTAACTTACATTACCATGAACAAAAGTCCTGGCTGTAATTTACATTACCAAGAAGAAAAGCCCTGGCTGTAACTTACATTACCATGAACAAAAGTCATGGCTGTAATTTACATTACCATGAAGAAAAGCCCTGGCTGTAACTTACATTACCATGAAGAAAGGTCCTGGCTGTAACTTACATTACCATGAAGAAAAGTCCTGGCTGTAACTTACATTACCATGAAGTAAAGCCCTGGCTGTAGCTTACATTACCATGAACAAAAGTCCTGGCTGTAACTTACATTATCATGAAGAAAAGTCCTGGCTGTAACTTACATTACCATGAAGTAAAGCCCTGGCTGTAGCTTACATTACCATGAACAAAAGTCCTGGCTGTAGCTTACATTACCATGAACAAAAGTCCTGGCTGTAACTTACATTATCATGAAGAAAAGTCCTGGCTGTAACTTACATTACCATGAAGAAAGGTCCTGGCTGTAACTCACATTACCATGAAGAAAAAGGTTAGATAATTTACCTAAATTAAATATTTCCTTAAAAACGTCTGCTGAATCCTCGCTGGTACATGTGCTGTCAGCTTCGTCCACTTCTTCGGAGACACTTTCATCAGAATCTTCTCCGCTGGTTGCTTCCTGCATGCGACACGGTGGTACGTAGTTCGCAACTTTATGGCCAGCTATCCTAGCCTCTACATCAGCATTTCTCTGTTTGCAGATGGTAAAGCATTTTTTTAAAGGTCTAGAGGCACGTACACTGCTGAACATGCTGGAACATAGCCACATATGATTAGATGTACACATACACATATGTACATGACTGGATGTACACATACCTACAAATATGCCATGACTGGATGTACACATACCCACAAATATCTCACAACTGGATGTACATATGCCCACAAATATGCACATGACTGAATGTACACCCACCCACTGATATATACATGACTGAATGTACACATACCCACTGACATGTACATGACTGGATGTACACACCTCACTGATATGTACATGACTGAATGTACACCCACTGATATGTACACAACTGGATGTACACCCACCCACTGATATGTACATCCCTCACTGATATGTACATGATGGAATGTACACCCCCACTGATATGTACAATAGGCACATTTGCCACTGAGCGGACCCTTGAGACAAATGGTAGGAAAAATTGATAGTACCCAAAAAGTTTCCTTGGGAAAACATTTTCTTGTTGGAATGAGGTCTTAAAAATCTTGGAATACCAAGAATCCGTGGAAAATTCCCGTGCCTGCCACATGCACGCACGCACACATGCCCACAAATATGTACATGAGTAGATGTAAATATATCCAGATACAATTACAGGCATGCCCAAGGGGTTGGAAAAGTCAATCTCACCTGCAGAATGTCCATGGTGAGACAGGACTCGCCAGTTCGGAAAGCAAACATGTTCCTGACACCAAACAACTCCCCTCTGTTCCGCTTGTCTCCCTGGATGCCAAGGAAGTAGCGGCGTGCATTCTCGGATGCTATGGCAACGTTGTCTAGTTGCTGAAATCAGAGAAAGTCTGACGGGACACACTGCTGTATGATGCACGCTCGAGGCCAGTCTCCGTCACCGCCATACTTGTCCTACAAGGATCAACCTGCTGCTAGTACACAATGCAAACAGGCAACTTCTCAGTTCTGGAATCGTATTTAAAAGATTCCATGTCTTTGATTGAAGCTGAAGACATCAAATCTAACCATCTAAGTTTCCGTGCACCAAATGGCTCCACGAGAAGCTGTGAGCACACTGCTGACACCTGAATGTCTGAGCAAGCCATGGCATGTGGGGTGCATGCCAACACACTATATCCGACATTAATTATGCTGGTCATCATAATTTTTCCTTACCTGCTTATACACCTGGCGGAGGTAGATATTCTCTTCTATGGTACCCACAGAGATCAGACGGTACACTTCCACATCTTGTCTTTGGCCAATCCTGTATGCTCTGGATGTACATGTAAGACAGTACAGTGGATTGCGCAACCTCTAGCATCGACAGAATTCACACAAGACTTCCACTTCTCTCTTGTGCCCAATCCTTTGTATCCTAGTTAAACAAATCGACACACCCTCACACATTCTTAGTTAACCCTTTCTCTCATGTACTCTAATAAAAGTGTCAGACCAAAAGAATCCTTTCCTGGCAAATGACTACAGTTCTAGTATCTGTTGCTGGAACATCAAATCTGACTGTGTTTACAGCTACCTAATCACAACCAATGCGTCGTAATATTAATAAGGGTATGTGATATTTTCTTCAGCTGAAGAGAGAAAAATAGCTATTAAACCAGCTATAAAAATACAGTGGGATGAAAAGTATAAAGAGGAAGCCAAAGGCACCAGGAGAGAGCTAAAAGAACTTAATAATAATAAATAATAATAAATGTGGATTTGTAACGCGCGAGAACACATTTTATGCACACTTCGCGCAGACGAGGCACATACTCAGTGAAAACAACGAAACACACACACACACACAGAGGGAGAGAAGAACGCAGCAAACACACAGAGGGAGAGATGAACGAAACACAGGTTGGGATACAGATCGTCCTTCAGTCACAGATGGGTGGAAAAGTATCATAATAGAGGAAGTTGTAGGTTAATGCAGACAGGCAATCGTGACGTCAGTCAAGGTACTTGCGGAAAAGAAAAGTTTTTAAGTTATGTTTGAAAGTCTGTAGTGATGGGGAGTGGCGAATGTTGTGGGGAAGTGAGTTCCATTGGGTGGATGCCGAGAAGGTGAACATGCGCTGTCCATATGTTTTTGTCCTGATGCGGGGTACTGAGAGAATGCGATCGTCTGAAGAGGAGCGGAGCTGTCTCACTGGAGTGTAGATTGTAAGAAGTTGTAGTTGGGGCATGCACCGGTGAAAAAATTGAAACAGAGAGTAGACAACTTGTAGTCGATGCGAGCCTGAATGGGGAGCCAGTGCAGAGTGCGGAGGAGAGGTGTGGCATGGTCTGTTTTGCGCGCTTTCAGGACAAGGCGAGCGGCCGAGTTTTGAAGTTTCTGTAACTTCTGTAGCAGATACAGAGGACAGCCAGCTAGCAAGGAATTGCTGTAGTCGAGTTTAGACAGAACGTAGGCACATACAAATGTGTTTGCAACCTGATCGAACAGAAGGTGACGGAAGCTGCTGATTTTTCTGAGTTCAGAATAAGCGGATCTGCAGATGTTGGAAATGTGTTTGTCCAGTGTCATGTTAGCGGTAATAATAACACCTAGATTTCTTGCAGAGTCAGCGAAAGGGATGTCGACATCACCAATCCGAACTCCCGAGTAACGAGCTCACCCTTTTTCACTCCAACAGAACCAACCAAAGTAGAATAGCCAGAATGAGACTGAATGGAGAATACCATCTTATTCGTAAGGACCCAGTGACCTGCAGCTGTGGGGACAGACTTAACACTCCACATGTCCTGCGTGTAGCCTAAACAGCCAGGAAAGGGATAAACTTAAAAATGCTCTGCACAATCTAAACCTTAACTTAAATCTAAACTCGTCTCTAAATCTTCCAAAAAAAGATAAGACATCGATAATGGATAGGACAACGCAGGTAGTAAACGCCCGTCCAGATGTTAGATCTAAAAAATACAAAATAAAAAAGGGGGTAAAAACCATTAAAATAACACTATAGGAACTATAGGACAAGTGCGAATTGTCGACCAAAAGCTGAACATAGAGGTAGAGATAAACAGAATGTAGGAATAGGGTGACAGTATGGACGATCAGCAAGCGCTCCACCACTCAAGCCACATCCAGCCACCTTCCACCAGCAGCGACAGTGGCCAGGAAAACGAACAAGAGGGTCCCCACGTAGTCACCACCAGTTCAGAGCACTAAGCCACGGCCCCCTCCCCTCCCACTGCTCCCCCTCTCTCTCTCTCCCCCTCAGTGCAAAATCACTGCGATGTGGAAGCACTTTCCCTCCCAAAACACCAACATCTGGTGCAACATCTTACAATAATGGCCTAAATGTTGCACATCCTTCATGAATGCTCTATATCTGAGTGCTCCATATGTGTTGCTGGATCTGTGTGGTCCTAATGTCTGACGCACCCCAGTTCTAGCATTCTGCAGCTGTCAAACTGACCTTTACATGCAGGAAAGGTATGGCAGACACGCTTCCACATCAATTACTTAGATTTCACAACTACACTGAAGACATGCACACTTACCTGTCCTGGGCTTGCAAGTCCAGACTGGGGTTCCAGTTGGGGTCAAAGATCACGACCTTGTTGGCTCCAGTGAGATTCAAACCCAAGCCACCTGCCCTATGATTGACAGCAGTGT
The DNA here is from genome assembly GCA_004794575.1 of Lanistes nyassanus. NCBI lineage: Eukaryota > Metazoa > Mollusca > Gastropoda > Architaenioglossa > Ampullariidae > Lanistes > Lanistes nyassanus. Next base: position 8,455 of record SMGT01010962.1, read on the forward strand.
GCAGGGGTCAGTTTGAAGTGTGCAGGGACCAAACTTACACTGAGGTCAGCTTAAAGTGCGCAGGGTCAAACTTACAGTATGCAGGAGTCAACTTACAGGGTGCAAGGCTCACCTTAAGGTGTGTAGGGGTCAACTTGCAGCATGCACCAGTCAAACTTGCAATGCACAGTGGTCAAACAGCGTGCAGGAGTCAAACTTAGTTTGTATGGGTCAACTTACAGTGTGCAGGGGTCAACTTACAGTGTGCAGGGGTCAGCTTACAGTGTGCAGGGGTCAGCATACAGTGCGCAGGGGTCAGCGTACAGTGTGCAGGGGTCAGCTTACGGTGTGCAGGGGTCAGCTTACAGTGTGCAGGGGCCTAACCTACCACGTGCACAGGTCAAACTGTTGTACATGACACTCTTTCTGCAGTGGATGAGGACAAGGTGTCCACTCTGCTGCTTCTGGAAAACTGACCATGTGATACTGATCTCTCGTCTTGAAATAGTTTTGGGGATTCGTTCCGCTGCTCTCCATACCTTGTGGTTTCATTCATACCTTCAGGATCGCAATCATTACGTCTCTGTCAACAATTACTCATCTGCCCCTGTCGCACTTCACTTCGGTGTTCCACAGGGCTCGGTGCTAGGGGCCATACTTTTCGCTGTGTATACGACACCACTTTCTAGTGTCATCCAGCAACGCGCAATCAGTCACCACCTTTATGCAGACGACACACAACTTCAACAATCCTCCCCACCTGCAGACATCGGCACACTCCTACACTCACTCCAGGATTGTACAGCACACATCAAAACCTGGATGACAGGCAACATGCTTAAGCATAACGATGACAAGACTGAAACACTTCTTTTGTCCGGACCATCTACCCCTAAGCTTACTATGCCGTTGTCTATCACCGTTGGGTCATCTGAAATCTCTTTTTTGGACTCTGTAAGAAATCTGGGCTGTTTCATGGATTCCACTCTCTTGACAAAACAACGTATTACTAGCGTTTACCAGATCTGTTATTTTTAACTAAGAAGAATTGGCTCTATCGGAAAATTTCTTTCCGATGAAGCAACCAAGACCCTTGTCACGTCCTGTATTCTCTCTAGATTAGACTACTGCAACTCACTTCTCATCAGCTGTCTGCATACATCTGACCCCCCCCCCAAGAAAGTTCACAACTTGGCAGCACACATAATTCTTAAGGCACGCTACCATGACCATACTACTCTGCTGCTAAAGAAACTTTTGCAGATTTTTGTGAAAGTATGCACACAAGCAAACAGATGTATGGATGTCAGCTCACCATCACTGAGTGGTGACATCTCAAGCACAGAGTATGTCTTCTGGCACCTAACAAGGACAACACACCCTGGTGACAACACACCCTGGTGACAACACACTCAGGTGACAACACACCCTGGTGACAACACACCCTGGTGACAACACCCCCTGGTGACAACATGCCCAGGTGACAACACACCCTGGTGACAACACACCCTGGTGACAACGCCTGACAGCAACAATAATATGCAGCTAGATGGAAACGCTTGGCACAAATGGTGGCCTCTGACATGTAAAAAGGACAATATAACCACACACAAATCTTACTTAGAGGACACAAGTAAAAGGAAAATATAACCACACACAAATCTTACTTAGAGGACACAAGAAAAAGGACAATATAACCACACACAAATCTTAGTTAGAGGACACAAGTAAAAAGGACAATATAACCACACACAAATCTTAGTTAGAGGACACAAGTAAAAAGGACAATATAACCACACACAAATCTTACTTAGTGGACACAAGGCACAGGAAGATGTTGGGATCTCTGTTGAATTCATGTACAATTTCTTGCCGCCGCTGGCCTGTGATGGTGCCATCAATACGTCGATACTCATGACCCTCACTTATGACGTACTGTTCCAGAATATCAAGGAGCTGTGTACACAAGAGTACAGCCATTGGTATGCACACACAGTAACTGCACCAAAACATACCACAACGGACCAAAACATAGCACCACAAAGAAATACAAGCCACATCGTTCAGAGGACCCTTTTGTCAACTTCCACCTCAGGTAAAAGCAATAGGTGACAACCCAGTAACGTGTAAACATTTTCACAAGGCAACACTTTTGCATTTACACGCTAAAGCTTACTTTGGAACGCTAGCCCCAACAATTGGAAAATTGTTGACAGATTGTGAAAAACTGTTTTGTAACAAATTGCAAGCTGGCCTTCTTACCTAACAGAGAAACACGAAGCCAAGTAATGGCAGTGAAGTGCACTCACCCTAGTGGAGTATGAGAAGATGAGAACTTTGCTGTGTGACTTTATGAATACTGACAACATCCCGTGCAACACCTGAAAGCATACAAATGTTGGTTTTAGTTCCTGAATTGCAATTTGAATCTTTAGAAAATACAAGCCACAATTGTCTTCCTCTTCAAACTGCCTTTCATCTTTCATCGCAATTCTCTCAAGCTTGCTATGGATTCATGTCTGAGGTCCCGCAGCATGTACAAACATGTGTGTGCACATACCTGGATATGCGTGCACATACATGGACATGCACACTAATGGACATGCATCCACACTGACATGCACACATAAACACACAGACATGCATGCATGCATACAGACACGTGGACACACAAAAGATCCATGTGCCATGATCTTACCTTCATCTTGCCACAGTACTTTGGATCTGACAAAGTTCTAAACGCTGCCTCCCGACTCTGACTGATGAACTCTGGGTGGTGTTGGAAAGCAATCTCACACATCTCCTGCAGTCTGCGGAGCTGTTCGGGACCAGCTTTGCTGTGTGGAATGAGGAGTGCCGCATGATTGGCTGCCTTCAGCAGAACATGCAAGTAGGACAAGGTCAAGGATCTGATACTGCACTCGTTGCCACGTCGCTGTATTTTCTGTGAACATATCACAGGTTAGTAATGTTAAATGTTATTGCTGTGGACATCAGGTATAAGACTACCACAGACATCAACATGTATATAAGAGAAAAGGGAATAATCAAAGACTTTCGTTTCTCACTCTCTTATCAGGTATAAGACTACCACAGACATCAGAATGTATATAAGAGAAAAGGGAATAATCAAAGACTTTCGTTTCTCACTCTCTTATCAGGTATAAGACTACCACAGACATCAGAATGTATATAAGAAAAAAGGGAATAATCAAACACTTTCATTTCTCTCTCTATAAGGTATAAGACTACCACAGACATCAACATGTATATAAGAGAAAAGGGAATACAGTCGAATCCGGTTAATTGGACCACCTGATAATCGGACCAGCCGCTTATTCGGACCGAATCTTAAAGAACCGAAACAAATCCTGTGTACATAAGCCTGATATTATTCGCTTATTTGGACCAAAATTCCGCTTAAACGGACCAAAGAACGTGACAGCGAATAAGAAAATGACGAAGAATTTTTATCCATCGACAACGAGCTTCAATGCTACGATGACAATGAAGATTACGACGCTGCAATTGTTGCTCGAATTGCAGCGAAACACACGACAGCATCTGAGGACCAGGTGAAGATGATGCCCCATTGAGTTGGTGCACGTGACAACACAGGATGCCAGGAAATGCATTGAAACTTTGCGTCGCTAGTTTGTGCAGGAGGGACGTGAAGGCAGTCCCATTGCTGCGTTAGATGTTTGTGTTGTTCAAGTGCAATCCGTCAAGAGAACGCGTCAGGTCACACTAGATAAGTTTTTCAAACGTTGACTGGAATTTGTAAGAACTTTTTTTTATTGTAATTTGCATGTTGAGTACTGTACATGTATCATGTAGATCGTTTCAAAGAATTTGTAAATTTATTTTTCAATAAACAAAATTCGACTGTAGTTCTTGTTTGTATGTTCGCCATACGTGTGTGCCGCACAAGAAAGGTCATAATGACATTTTAATACACTGTATTTTACGTACAGCACGTCCCGTCTTAACTGTAACATAGGGCATGTTGGTGTAATCGGACCAGCCGGTTATTAGGACCAAAATCATCGTGTCCCGATGTGGTCTGATTAACCGGATTCGACTGTAATCAAAGACTTTCATTTCTCACTCTCTCTATCAGGTATAAGACTACCATGCTGCCCACCAGAAGACCAGGTAAAAATAATCTCACCTTCCTACAGCAATTACCCTGACTCCTGCCACTGCCACAAGCACACGGGTCATCCATGTTCAAAACAACTGTCATGTCTGGGTGTGACAACACTGCTTGATACACGTCCACCTGTAGAGGTGTCAGTGGACAGAACACCACCTTGTCCGCTGTAGTCATAGAAACAAGAACTCACTGTAAAAATCCCCCACATCTCAATGTATGCCTTATGATGCCCTTGCTATGACACAATATTGTAAATCTCAATGATCTGCAGTATAGGTGACAGGAAATTTGAAATCCCAGCCTTTACACCCACTACCTCCTATTGAACTGTGCTCACCCCACAACTTACTTGTTTCCTTATCTCAATCTACAGGGAAATGCCTCTGTCCAGAAGCAAGTGTAGTTTAAAAAAATCCTCCAAAAGACCCATCAAAAGACCATAGGGGTCCTAGCTGTGTTCCCCACATCAAGGTTCAAACATGCCACTTAGTTTTGTATACTGTAAGAGTGCAGGGCCTTTTGTATGCGAGTAGTGTATGCAAGTAGTGTATGCAAGTACTGTGTGCATATTGTGTATGCATGTAGTGTGTGCATATTGTGTATGCGAGTAGTGTATGCAAGTAGTGTATGCATGTAGTGTGTGCATGTTGTGTATGCATGTAGTGTGTGCATGTTGTGTATGCATGTAGTGTGTGCAAGCAGTGTATGCATGTAGTGTGTGCATGTTGTGTATGCATGTAGTGTGTGCAAGTAGTGTATGCATGTAGTGTGTGCATGCCGTGTGTGAAAGTAGTGTATGCGAGTAGTGTATGCGAGTAGTGTATGCAAGTAGTGTGTGCATGTTGTGTATGCATGCCGTGTATGCAAGTATTGTGTGCGAGTGGATACGTGTGACATGTCGCTGAGTGCATGAGTGTGTGAATGCCTCCATCATGATTTATGTCCAGTAGTTGTACAGTGGAACTCCATCTTTGTTAAAAGTAGATCAATACAAATAGTGTCATATTTCTACCACTGCCTTCTTTTATTTGGACGTCGATTTGGCGTGAGGGTTGGGGCTTTAGCTGGAGAATCGTAGTAATGAACCCATTGTCCCCACTGCGCTAGCTGGCTGGCGTAAAGTATATAAATACTTGCGCCCGTTGGCCAGGGGATGCTGCGGATGCTGCAAAAAGAATTTTTTGACAAAAAAAAACCGATTTGCTGGCAAGGGAAGTCACTGGTGTTTTTCGAGAATCATTTCTCTATAGAGTTTCTTCCCTTGAACAAGTCACGGAAGGAGATGCCATTTGCACGTTTTATTCTCTTGAGCACGCCACCTCGTTAGCAGGGAAAAAAATGTCTGGTCGGTCGCCATCTTCGTCTAAGTGCCGCAAAAGCCTTGGAATTGTTTGAAAACCATACCAGCTGTTTCGTGGGAAACCCCTGGCATTTATGGATAATTTCCACAACATTTTATGGATTACAAGTGCTGCAAACGGCTGTAATCGGCGAGTGTTTCGTGTCAGTGGGACTTTTTCAAAACTGTCTTACGTCACCTTGGTTAAGTAATTCAACACAGTCTTCCACAAAACGTCAGCAACGGACGGATTTCGGGTAGGAAAAATCTTTTTCTACTTAAATTTATCTTTCTAATAACGTTTGAATGATACTTTTAACTTTAATAGGTTTTTTGTTACAATTTTTTGAAAATTGGTAAAAATCACCCAAACGCTGAGATTTCAGCGACGTCGCACGTTGTAAGACACAAGTTCAGAGCATCAGGTGTGATCACAGATCTTTCCGTACATAATTAATGTGAGCATCAGGTGGTGATCACAGATCTTTCCGTATTTCTACCTGAATAAAGTAACAACCATAAGCTGTCCTTGCTATAAGATGACATTCTAAACCTGTAACGATGAGCCTTATTAGTGATATACCAGCCACATCGCATAATTTATTGGAGACAGCACCAAGACCTTGTGAGTGGTGTAACTTACTTCATGACCTTCTGGGCACAGGGTTTGAGACTCAAGTGCCGTGACCAGGACTTCAATAAAAGAAAAGCTACTTCATAATCTCTGGACTTATGCAAGAACTTGGAAAAGCACAAACTTTTCTTAGGCAGCTGGTCAGCAATAAGCTGTTTGGTTCGGCGAAGCAACATCTGGCGGCGGACTTGTGCAAATTTTTCCTTCTCTGGTGAATATGACAGAATATAAGAATCAAGAGGGCTCTCAGACAAACCAGAAATCTATTTCTCCCAAGAACAACTGTCTTCATCAGGCACTTGATAAACGTATGATCTGATTATGACCTCTCATTTCTAAGGTATGGTACAGTTGTAAACATGTACATGATTTTTATATGATTTGAATATCACATCTACTTCTCCAAAAGCACAGCGCAGTCTAAGCATGTAAGTGATTCGTGATGAACCATATGATGTGAATCTATCTAGTTTAATATGACACAGTCTAAGTATGTAAGTGATTTGCGATGAAATGTATGATGTGAATCTAGTTTAATATGACACAGTCTAGGCATGTGATTCATGATGAAACGTATGATGTGAATCTATCTAGTTTGATATGACACAGTCTGGGCATGTAAGTGATTCGTGATGAACCGTATGATGTGAATCTATCTAGTTTGATATGACACAGTCTGGGCATGTAAGTGATTCGTGATGAACCGTATGATGTGAATCTATCTAGTTTGATATGACACAGTCTGGGCATGTAAGTGACTCGTGATGAACCTTATGATGTGAATCTATCTAGTTTGATATGACACAGTCTGGGCATGTAAGTGATTCGTGATGAACCGTATGATGTGAATCTATCTAGTTTAATATGACACAGTCTAGGCATGTGATTTGTGATGAACCGTATGATGTGAATCTATCTAGTTTAATATGACACAGTCTAGGCATGTAAGTGATTCGTGATGAAACGTATGATGTGAATCTATATAGTTTAATATGACAGTCTAGGCATGTAAGTGATTCATGATGAACCGTATGATGTGAATCTATCTAGTTTAATATGACACAGTCTAGGCATGTGATTCGTGATGAACCATATGATGTGAATCTATCTAGTTTAATATGACACAGTCTAGGCATGTGATTCACGATGAACCGTATGATGTGAATCTATCTAGTTTAATATGACACAGTCTAGGTATGTAAGTGATTCGTGATGAACCGTATGATGTGAATCTATATAGTTTAATATGACCCAACATGGTAATAATCATGTAGAGGATGCATGAATGACATCCCCATGGTTACAAGGCAGAATGCAATACACAACCCAGAGTTGCAATGAACAAAGCCCAGAGTAGCTTGGCACTTACTTTTTCTGGCTTCAGCAAGTTCTCGTTTGGTGGCATCTAGTTTCTGTCCACGCTCAATTACCGTGACTACAGTGCTCTCAAAGACCTCAGCCGTGCCCAGGACTCCTGGCTGGGCCCTAGATGCAAACACAGCAAAGTCACGGTCTCACTTGATGTACCACAGACTAACCCAAAGCAAGAAACTTTCCTGAAATGTACAAGAGACTTGACAAAATATGAGAATGGAGATTTGGAGTTAGTCCGTATTGTATACCATAAGACAGAGGAAGAGGCTCCTGTCCTCACATCACAAACATGTCACCTTCTCTCGCTCACTGTCTCACCAGTCTAGCAGACACCAAAGTTCCAACATGCTGTTCTGCAGCGCCGTGCCAGTCAGTCCATATCTACGAAGGCACTTCAGATTTTTCAAAGCTTGCGTAGTTTGTGCCTTTAAACCCTGAAAACAAAAAAATGTTCACTTGTGAAGTGACAAAACATTGTTTGGTCCTGGAGCATCAATATTTGGATATATGTTTGCATTCACATGTGAATGTATGCATAGGCATGTGTGGATGTATGCATAGGCACGTGTGGATGTATGCATAGGCATGTGTGGATGTATGCAGAAGCATGCATGGAAGTATGCATACGCATGTGTGAATTTATGTATCCCTATATACATTCACACATGCCCATGCATACATTTACATGTCCATGCATACATTAACACATCTATGCATATGTGAAAGTATGGACATGCATAAATACATGGGCACATGTGAATGAATAGGTACATGAATGGGCATGTATGAATGCATTGGGTGCATGTGAATGTATAGGCATGTGTGAATGCATGGGCATGTGAATGTATGGGGATGTGAATGTATGGGCATGTGGGAATATATGGTCCTTTCCACTTACTTTAATTTTGTGTACTTCATCCACAATAACTGCCTCCCACTCTACAGCATTGAGGCTGTCCTGAACAAGAACAACGTGAAAATGAACTTCATGCACTGTCCAAAACAACATCCTACACAAGCAGTCCAGGCAGAGCTCTGTAGTTTTCCAAAACTATCTCAGATTTTCTGCATGCAAGCACACATGTACAGGAACATATATGGGTCCACAACCCTTAGCTCACTCTCTCAGAGAGGGAAATAAATGTAGATGCAAATGTAGAGATCTAACATATTTTATATACACACTGACCAGCGGGGAGAGGTCAGGAAGTTAGCTGGGTGGGTTGGGTGAGGGGGAAGAGACTCCACAAACAGCAAAAAATGACAGAAACACAGTGAACATAGACCCATACTTACAAAATTGTCCCTGAAAGTTTCAAAAGTTGTGACGACGACCTCAGCTTTTCCCTGTGCAACATCCGCTAAACATGATGCTTTGTCACGGCCGTGGTATTTGCTGTGACAGTCAACAAGATTTATGACAAAATGCATGAATCTGTGTGCATGTGCACAAATGAACATGCATGTGCATACATGCACATGTACATGTACAAGCTGACAAATATATGTGAACATGCACACCCAAGCACATAGTCGTTAATGTCACTGCTGTCACCTGACTGCAAAGTGTCCCCAGGCATCGAGCTCTTCCATCCAGTTGTACAGCACGCTGCCTGGCGAGATGATCAGAAAAAGACGACATGATTGGGTGCTGTCTAGGCCCTCAGTGTTGGACATCTGCAGGAGCAATAAGCCAACATTATTTTAACGATTATTTTTCATGATCTGTGAAAGGTTTTGTGCAAGGGGGTCGTGAAAAGTCACTGTCACACAGCAATGAATGCATACTGATAGTGAACATTGTTAAACCCATCACAAACATTTAGAAAAGTGCGATGGTTCATTATTTCTTTTTTTGATTTACACCAAGCAAACTGAAGGCAATTTAAAAGATTCACACTCAGGCTTTTCCCCGTACCTTTTTATTACACCATATTGAACAGATCTCTCAGAAACTGACACGTAGCCTATGAAATTGATCTGCTACATGGGAAGCCTCTGTTTAAAAATGACCAATACATTATTTGAATGCTAAGCAGGCCTCAGGAAGGGGTTGGGTCAGCTCAACCAGTTGACTGGACCACCACACGGTCACGGTGACTCGGTCACAGCACTGAGGTGACTCGGTCACAGCATGGAGGTGACTCGGTCACAGCATGGAGGTGACTCGGTCACAGCATGGAGGTGACTCGGTCACAGCATGGAGGTGACTCGGTCACAGCATGGAGGTGACTCGGTCACAGTACGAAGGTGACTCGGTCACAGCACGGAGGTGACTCGGTCACAGCATGGAGGTGACTCGGTCACAGCATGGAGGTGACTCGGTCACAGTACGAAGGTGACTCGGTCACAGCACGGAGGTGACTCGGTCACAGCACGAAGGTGACTCGGTCACAGTACGAAGGTGACTCGGTCACAGCAAGGAGGTGACTCGGTCACAGCACGGAGGTGACTCGGTCACAGTACGAAGGTGACTCGGTCACAGCACGGAGGTGACTCAGTCACAGCACGGAGGTGACTCGGTCACAGTACGAAGGTGACTCGGTCACAGCACGGAGGTGACTCGGTCACAGCACGGAGGTGACTCGGTCACAGTACGAAGGTGACTCGGTCACAGCATGGAGGTGACTGGGTCACAGCACGGAGGTGACTCGGTCACAGTACGAAGGTGACTCGGTCACAGCACGGAGGTGACTCGGTCACAGCATGGAGGTGACTCGGTCACAGCACGGAGGTGACTCGGTCACAGTACGAAGGTGACTCGGTCACAGCATGGAGGTGACTCGGTCACAGCACGGAGGTGACTCGGTCACAGTACGAAGGTGACTCGGTCACAGCACGGAGGTGACTCGGTCACAGTACGGAGTTGACTTGACCATGGCACAGAGTTGAGTCGACCATCACCAGGGGCCAACTCGACCACTGATAATGGGTGTTGCTTTGATGCGGGATCACTTACTTGGCAAGTGAAAATCAGTCTCGCATGTGCAAAGTGAATTTTTAGCCATGCAAAAGGAGGCATGTTGTGCTGATGCTAGAATGTGAAATTTTCCTCTTTTACAAGATTTCCTCGGTACATGGGTACTTGATGGAATTAATATTTTTAAGGAAAATATGCATTGATTTTTTTTACCTATTTTAGTTTCCTGAATGCGATTTAATTCTAGCCAATCTATAAGTAGTTGTAACCAAAGCCCCATGATGTCAGCTCTCCCTCTTCTGTGCATGAAAACTTTTTTTAAAATGTAAACATGCCAACGCTAGTATTGGAATCGACCTGTCCTCTTTGTTGGTTTGAATTTGTATGATGGCCGAGTTGACTCTGTGCTGTGGTCGAGTCACCTCCGTGGTGTGGTCAAGTCTGACAATGATTAAGTTGACAAATGGTTGACAGAAGACCTTCAGGAATTCTTCTTTCAAAATAACAGTATGGAAGAATTCCGGACCAAAATAAACATAATGTGTTTCGTTGTTTCTTGAACAAAAGGGAAAATTCCCCATATGCTGATTTATGAACAATTCAGCAAATAATGAAAAAGCAGAAAATCCCAGCTCCAGTGTGTGTCACATGAACTTAATTACACGACGATCTTACACAATGCTCATGAACTCTTAGAAAACGTTGCCAACGATGCTCACATACATGTCAAGTGTTATGGGTTTCTCATAATTGCTATGTTTTTAAGAATAAAATCTCTGCTACGGTGGATCACCAATCTGCTTTGAAAATGTAAAAAAAGGATGGTTTTCATGATGCAGTACAAAGGTGGAAAACATTTTTTTTGGTTGTTTTCTTATCAGTTGATGAAAGGCGCAGGTATGAGACTGAAGAAATGACCGTGCAGTCGGACACGGATGTGATCTCCCCCACCCCCAATCAGCTGGTGATTGGCAGTGAAGGACGAGGAAGCAATTTTGCGTCGTCCGGTCTGCAGAAAGAAAATGTTGTTTTTGCTTTTCAGTTGATGGATTGCATGCTCAGTTCAACAATTTAGTTACTAAACCTGTGAGGTTGATGAAAATTTGGAACTTCCCAGTCTCTGGTCATGAAAAACCATGTCACTTTTGCTGCTACATTGAATGCTGTGTGTTAGAGATCACTTGCTAGGGTCAGGCCAGAAAAGTAGTAAACGTACAGTATGTGTTCATATTCAGCGACATCACAAACAACAAAAAAGCAAAAACAGAAAATAGTGCAGTACTTCCATAACAAGCCAAGGAGAATGGTCGAGAAGATGTGGTCATACTGTGATTACCTTGCGAATGAAGCGCGGCTTTTGACGCATTATGTCAACTCTGTTCCCTTCTTTACCCAACAGAGCTGACAGTAATCCAATGACCTGCAGGTAAAATCAAACAATAAAATGACCCGCAAAAATGTAGATTTTTATGCCCCTGCTATCACCAAACCCTTTACAAAATAAACCAAAACGAAAAGATGGGCACATGCACCATCAGTCACCCTCCCTTTGGCCCCCAAATGACACAGTCTCTGTAACACTAAACAGGCATTCTTTCTCGCAGTCACGTCTACACATACATATACAGATGTATGCATCTTTCTCTCAGTCTCAATAACATGACCACATGTCCACATGCATATATGTAAGCAAACATATGTTCTACAGTCAGCAAGACAGACAGACAGGCAGACAGTGAGACAAACAGGCAGACAGTGAGACAAACAGGCAGACAGTGAGGCAGACAGACAGACAGAGAGACAATAAGACAGACAGACAGACAGTGAGACAGACAGACAATGAAACAGACAGACAATGAAACAGACAATGAGACAGACAGACAGACAGACAGACAATGAGACAGACAAGAAGACAGACAGACAATGAGACAGACAAGAAGACAGACAGACACCGAGACAGACAGACAGACAGACAAGGAGACAGACAGCAGACAGACAGAAAAGGAGACAGACAGCGCCACCTTCACCTGCACTGTCTTGCCCAACCCCATGTCATCTCCCAGAATAGCCCCGCGTCCACGCTGAAAGTGAGAATACAGGAACTGCACCCCTTCACGCTGGTAGTCTCGCAGATACTGATTTAGAGGTGCTGGGATCTGCAGCACATGTCAGTAACTTCACCCATGTTCTCCATCACTGAATGACCAAACTAAGAGCCATGCCTACACATGAACAACAACGTGTATCCTGACATTTTCACCTTGTATTACAGCTGATAGAAAACCTGGGGGCTTATGGACATGCTGGTACCATCAAAGAAGCAGACCTTCAATCAATGACGAAGAACAAAAACCTGTTTGCCCATCGTTACAGACAGCAGCAACATAACAGCACCAGTTCATGCCAATGCCTACTCTTGTTGGATGATTATAATGGACCGTCTGAACTCACAGCCCATCACGCAGGAAGCAACGCCAGGTTTGGTGATTCTGGTGCCATTACTACTTAGTTATTACATGTATTTTCAGATCAGTGATTACTAGTTAGGTATTACGTGTATTTTCAGATTAGTGATCTACTTTAGCCCTACTATAAGGACTATTCATGTGCTGACAAAAATTGCGTACCTTGACCTTGTCCTCATGATCATTCAAGTAGAAAGGCACTTTGGGGCCACCCGCTGGAAAACTGAACTTTGGCTTCTCCAGATCATGCTCTTCAAATCCTACAGACAGAATGTTTCAGCAAGAAGCGGTCTTTGAAAAGACAGAAACACAACTATAGATTGGAAAAAAAAACCCTTGGACAGCCTTCTTTTGCCACAGCCTCATGAAGATGCAATGTGCGTGCAGGAGGTATACCCACGACTCAGAAATCTCACTGCTTGAGTGGCAAGCACTTCACACTGCGCCACTGGGGGACGGGAAGTGGATGGCCTAGTGGTTGGTTCGATACCCATGTGCCACACTGCCCTCAGTTCCCCCAGCAGCGAATGGGGACCTGATCTCATGGATTATGGAATGTAAAGCAGCGAGGACATGGGCACCGCCCCAACAATGTTGGCCCACACAAAAGTGGGGGGTCTCAAAAACACCCCCCCCCCAACACTCCCCTATGATCTTGAGGTCAGGGGACAAACTATACCTCTGCTGGATGACAAACAACACTGTGCCACTGGGTGACAAACAACACTGGGCCACTGGGTGACAAACAACACTGTGCCACTGGGTGACAAACAACACTGGGCCACTGGGTTAGGAATACGTGATAGCTTTGATAGCTTTGATAGCTTACAAACAAAGCAATACACTAGGTGTTGAGAAGGGGCTGCACAATCTATATGTACAAGTATTTAAAATTTCCATGATTACAGCTGCATAATTATTACAGAAGCTCATAGAACATAACCCAAATGTTAATGAGAGAATAGCAAGACTTTAAAGAGAAAACTCATAGACTAGTTTGCTTGCTTGCCATGACAGTCAAAAATAACAGCCTTTGTTTATTTTGGCTCATTTCTGTTCCTTTTATAGTTGCACTGGTCTAAAATAAAACTGTTTAGAGAGGAGTACATTTTTGTTATTTATGCAGGAAAATATTTCCTCAGCTTACATCCAGAATTAAATATATGCAAAAGTTCTCTGAAGAGATATGATACTTTAATGTTACAACAATGTTACATGCAAAGTTTTTCTGAAGAGATAAGATATATGTACTTTGATAGCTGTAACGGTGCCACTTAAGGTCTATAAAGAGACAAGATACATGTACTTTGATAACTGTAACGGTGCCACTTAAGGTCTATAAAGAGACAAGATACATGTACTTTGATAACTGTAACGGTGCTACTTAAGGTCTATAAAGAGACAAGATACATGTACTTTGATAACTGTAACGGTGCTACTTAAGGTCTATAAAGAGACAAGATACATGTACTTTGATAACTGTAACGGTGCCACTTAAGGTCTATAAAGAGACAAGTAAGTAACTTTGCTGTGGCAATGTGCCTTCCAGACTGACTCCACACCTGCAAACTCCTTCACAGCTGTTGCATCAACAAGACAGGGTTCCATGATCACAGATTCCTTATTGCTTTTCTCTGTTGTCTGGCTTGTTTCTGAAAGCTGCCCAGCAGCCCTGTGAAGGGAGACTAGGGTCGTGGATTCCTTGGTCTTATTCTCTGCTGTCTTGCTTGTTTTTAGACTCTTTTTTTTCTTGTGGCTGTGTTTTGGGCAAACAGACACATGTTTCCTGCAGCAAGATTCACAAACATTACGCAGGTTAGAGTTGGGTTGTAAAGGTGATATGTATGCTTGGTATGGGTAATACAAAATGAAGTGTAGCACAAACTTTGTGGAATATCTCTTTCTATTTTTTTGAGTCTTACATAGATGTCAGAAAAATATAGGAATCATTGGCAGAAAATGATCAGGGAAAAAGATCCATAGATCAGTGGTTCTGGAAAAGGCTTGAACAGCTATAATCAATGAACTATGGTCAGTGATCTTTGGTCAGCAAGCTATGATTAGGGAAATATGCTCAGTGAGGTCTGTTGTGTTTAAGCTTCGGTGAGACTTAGCCATCACAACGGTCAAACCATGGCTGGAGCACAGGAACAGAAAGCAGTTATACAAGGAGACTCTGTACTAGAAAGACATATAAAAGATATTATAATGTGGTCACAATGTGGGTGGGTGTTTGCTGCTTAACGTCCCACCACAAACTTGGTGCACATCAGGACGGTGTTGCTTAGACAAAGTTTACGGGCTGCCACACGTGGGACTGCTGTCACAACACAGGCCTCAGTCCCACCCAGTCACATTATACTGACACCGGGCCAACCAGCCCTAGTACTGTTCCCTGTAGTGCCAGGCGTCTGACAGGGCAGCTACTAGATTGACAATTTTTAAGTCTTAGGTAGGACTCAGCTGGGATGCGAACCATTGACCTCCTGCCTTGGAAACGGACGCCATAACCACTAGACCACCGAGACAGTCTGATCATAATGTAATTGATAATAGTAGAATTTACAGTAGAATTATGTGACTCAGTGCATCTGCCCACCTGTGTGAAATGTCAGAATAATTTGTGGAGGCTGTTTTTTCACAGACACGCCTTTTCTTGGGTGATCCAACATCAACTGTTGAACACTTCCTGTGAGTGGCAGCCTGCAATTTGTTTGGACTACTGATTAGCCAGTCTGACACCCTTCCCATGGTACTGTGTGGCAACCGTACAGATAACAGCTGCCCTGTCTGGCTGTCGGAGTCGGTGATATCACCATACTTCTCTCTGTAACAATGGAGGTGACAAAAATGAAACCTCATGAAAAAGCTCCTCTCATAAGTAAGCATGCCAACAAAGGATTTAACAACAAACAAAAATTAAAAATAAACAAACATTAGTTACTGATTGAAGAAAAATACAGTACATCATTTTAACTGGTGAAAAGGAATAGATTTTTCTCAAACAAAGTGTCTTCAAAACTGACAAAGTGTCACGACTATAAGGGGGTTTCCCTGACCCAGTGTGTAACAAGGGAGAGACGAGGCAGCATAATACATGGGAAGACAGCAGCAAATCTCGCAATCATTCAATTCCATTATCCCTACACTTACAGCTAGAGCCTAGGGGGACACATAGAACACTGGTCTGCTCTTAGACAATAGAGGCAAGCAAGGCAGGGCAGGGCAGGGCAGGGCAGGACAGGGCAGGGCAGGGCAGGGCAGAGAGAGGGAGCCACTGTGCCTGGCTCGTCCTCCCATGACCCCCACCTCCAAGCCACATTCCATCATGCGGCCATGTCAAGCCCAACCACTGAAGTAAACAAAGCCGAGTTTGGCCTCTATCAGTCTATTGCGGGCAAATGCCAAGAAGGGACAGCAAAGAAAGTACAAGTCAAGTTTGTGTTAAAAAAAACTTTGTCTGTCACCACAAGAACAAAACTGGTCACCAGTCACCAACACAGTGTCACAGATTTGCAAAAATTACAGAAAACAGAGACACAATGTAGGAATTTTAAAAAAATTGTAAATTTGGAAACGACACCATATACCACACAAAGTGGGCAAGGTGTGTGAGTGCATGACGCCATATGCCACACAAAGTGGGCAAGGTGTGTGAGCACACAACGCCACATGCAGTGGGCAAGGTTGTGAGCACATGACAACACATGCCACACAAAGTGGGCAAGGTGTATGAGCACACGACGCCACATGCCACACGCAGTGGGCGAGGTGGGTGAGCACACGATGCCACACGCCACACAAAGTGGGCAAAGCGTGTGAGCACATAACGCCACACACCACACAGTAGCCATAACATGTTGCCTTACTGTGGCTTTCAGGAATAGAATTCAAGTCCAGTAAGGCTAATGATATGGCATGAAAAATGCTCTTAAGCAGGCCCGGCAGGCAAATGCCCTCTTGGCATGGAAACATTCTCCTGTCTAGCTGGCAGGCTGAAGGGGGTAACATTCTGCACACTGAAATGAGTAGTACTAGCTGTTGTGGTTTTGCTCTGTCGTTTGTCTAGGGGTATTACTTTTATGTGCTTTGAATAGTCTGCTCGTTAACCAGGACTATGACAACATAAATGCGGGCCAAGAAGGGTGCAACTAACAGTGTGATCGCTGCATGATTTGTGTAAATCTCCAAAACATTCCGACTCAAGCCCCCACCCTCTTACTTGCCACATGCACAACTCAATGAAAAGAGGGCAGCGACAAAATACTACACTATTTATTCTACAGTTACAACAAATAATGCTCCACTGCACAGCCACCAACACATAGGAGAACCACTCACACTCTCACGCACTCGTCACAGCGACATGCTGCATGTATCTACACGCACTATTTACAGGATGATAAATCAAACTATGATACTGATAGTTCACCTTGGTCAAACAAGGGAATCATACTCTTTACCGAAGACAATTCGTCTGTCCTCCATGCAACGGTGGTAAATCCAACTATCTCTATAATGACGTCACACAGACATCTTTACTTTCAATACGATCGACTGAGAGTCACACTGGCTAAAAGTATTCTCCCTACACCGAATTTGTCCTGACTGGACGAACCGACTAGCCAACAACTATGGTGTATACCTTTCTGGAAGTTTCTGAACAAGTTTACAACTGACTGTTCACAGCTACTTCCTCACAACTATCTCCGAGTTATGATCGTGTCAGCTAATTCTCTACACGGTACATACACTCACTTATTCACAATGGTGGACAGGAATACTGCAGATGCCACATCTCTCAGCCTCACATCCCAGCAACAGTCCGGTGACTTTCCAAGTTCCTTTCTGACAGACGAGTTGCCAGTGTTGCTCCACCAGTTCTAGTCCAGTCGAGTTGGTGGCAGTAGCTAGCTCTCTGTGTCTACGTCGCGGATAACTGTTGTACGTACTTGGCAACAGTAACTACCCCAGGAGGTTGGATGTACTCAGTGATTCACAACTAGCAATCGGCTGCCTTTATACTCCCGGACACGGACTTGTCAGAAGGTCGCAAATGGGCTGTCCACCCGTTTGGGGTGGTGGGTTCAGCCGGGAGGATGGTTTACCCCTACCTTCCACCCGGTCACCTGTTCAGGGTGACAGGGTCAACCGGGAAGGGGGAGGGCGGTTTACCTTTGCCTCCCACCCGGCCACCTCCCTCTTTCCCCTGAGTGATTTCTCCTGATTGGCTGGGGCAACAAGCAGCAAAAATCCTAACACCAGCAGGGAACTCCCGTAACAGTCATGACATCTGATGAAGAAAAACAAGTAACTGCCGCTTGGAGGATAAGCCCAAATTAAATGTAAAACAAGGGAACTGTACCAAGCTAGAAAAGGGACAAAGACGAAGACAATCTACATGTTTCGGGGCACTACCCCTTCATCAGGACGACACAAAAACGACGAAAAAATGAAAAGGAAAAAGACCCATTTTGGTACCATGGCACCCACTGGTCTCAACCTTAAACACTGACCCTCCACCTCCTTCCCCTTTACCCCCGTCCCCCCTCCGTCTCTCTCTTACCTTTTCTCTCACCTCCTTCCCTCCCTCTCTCTCTCGGCCCTTTACCCGCGCTGCTTTCTCTTTCTCTCTGCCCCGCCCACTCTCCACACCCCCCCCCCCTTTTCGTACCCACCTTGCGATTGGCTGCCCCTCTTTTTAACCTTTCTTACTCACTGTCCCCTGGTCATTCTCCTGCTATGCAGCCTACGTGCCACATCTACTACAGATAAGTCTTTTTCCTTTTCGTTTTTTCGTCGTTTTTGTGTCGTCCTGATGAAGGGGTAGTGCCCCGAAACATGTAGATTGTCTTCGTCTTTGTCCCTTTCTAGCTTGGTCCAGTTCCCTTGTTTCACATCTGATGAAAGTAAAAGGAAAAAGAAATGTACTCACTGCAACCATGCTTGACTCTCATCCCCTCTGAGTGGGGCAAACAGTCTCGTGTCCGCTTCAGGTCTGCTGCTCTGTCCCGCGTCTCTCTTGGAACCTGCAGACAAATTGTGTGCAAACAATACAAAGCTACGCAAATGAAACCGAGCTATTTTCCATTTTTAATAGTAGTTACATGGACTTATCACAGCCAATGTTGCACTCCATATGCAAAAATTGTACAAAAGGACACCCCCCCCCCCCTGCAAAAAAAGATGATTGTTAGATCAATGGTTAATTTGTTGTTTTTTTCTAAAGAAAGAATTCTGTATATTACATACACTTCGATATTTGAAATACTTTATTGTTGTTTTTTTCTAAAGAAAGAATTCTGTATATTACATACACTTCGATATTTGAAATACTTTATTGTTGTTTTTTTCTAAAGAAAGAATTCTGTATTTTACATACACTTCGATATTTGAAATACTTTATTGTTGTTTTTTTCTAAAGAAAGAATTCTGTATATTACATACACTTCGATATTTGAAATACTTTATTGTTGTTTTTTTCTAAAGAAAGAATTCTGTATATTACATACACTTCGATATTTGAAATACTTTATTCTAGGAAATCAACTCAAAACTCACAAATAATCGTTCTTTTGAATTGGGTAGACTGCAGTCAATATAAAAATTAAAATTTTTGCCCTAGGTAAGCTAAGGCCCCTCTGCGCATGTGTGCACCACGTGCTACCCGTGCACACAGCTCACTGGTCAGTTCAAGCTGACTTTTGAAAACCTGAATAAACAAAAACCAGTGGTGAGAAAGGTGGGCCTAAGATGGGTCATGGTAAGTATTGCTAAAGAAACACAAATTTAGAGCAAGAAATTTATATTTTCTTGTCACAATACTGTACCATGACCCAGAATGCTGACTCGCAGGAAAAGGAGGTGGGTCGCAAGAAAAAAAAACTTACCAGGGTGAGGAGGCATTCTGCCAGAAGTGTTACGATACCACCACAGCAGCAACACCAAAGCAAATGTCCTCCCAGCGACAGAAGAGGTCCCACAAATAAACATTAATAAACAGGTGCTCACTGTGCAAAAGGCAGCCTGAAGGACATGACGCAGTGTAACCACTGCCCATAAGCCCATAAGGGCCATGAGCTCCATAAGGAAGCGGTACAGAGAGGAGGGCCACATTCCATAAGGAAGCGGTACAGAGAGGAGGGCCACATTCCATAAGGAAGCGGTACAAAGAGGAGGGTCACATTCCATAAGGAAGCGGTACAGAGAGGAGGGTCACATTCCACAAGGAAGCGGTACAGAGAGGAGGGCCACATTCCATAAGGAAGCGGTACAGAGAGGAGGGCCACATTCCATAAGGAAGCGGTACAGAGAGGAGGGCCACATTCCACAAGGAAGCGGTACAGAGAGGAGGGCCACATTCCACAAGGAAGCGGTACAAAGAGGAGGGCCACATTCCACAAGGAAGCGGTACAAAGAGGAGGGCCACTCATTTGCCGGCTGTGACTCCTGGGAGTCAGAGCCACATCCCCGCTCCATCTTTTCCACTGCATCCTCCACAGAGTAGCAGGGACAGTGGAGTGAGACACCCCTTCACTGGGAGTACATCCCTAAGGACTGACCGGTGACAGGACAGGGGGGTGGCACGCCCACCAGAATGCAGCGAGCCAGAGGAGCTAGGCACTTGAACTTGAGCATTTTGGAAGGGAGTTGTCAGCATGACCCGCCCCTGGAAGGCATGGGAATTTCTGGTGGTTGGCCAGGGGTGAGAGACAAAACTGGAATCGCCCCACCCAAACTTGTGGAAGTGGAACTGGCTGCATCTTGTTTCACAAGAAAACGAAGAAACAAATGCCCCAGCACCCCCTTCGTCACCTCCGACAGTCCTGTTGACGGACGACTGACAGCCACATCCTTGGCCACCCCTGCTCCGAGAGCAGTGGAAGTGGTACTGACGGACAGTGGAAGTGGTACTGACGGACAGTGGAAGTGGTACTGACGGACAGTGGAAGTGCCCGGCCAGCGCAGGACAAAGCACCAGACTGCCTGGGCTAACCACTGAGGTGACCGTAGCCGAAGGCTTGCAGTGACCATCATTAGGGTCTTTTCCAACAGAAGAAAGGAACAAGGAGCTCCCATCTAGACTCGCCAACCAGTGAGGGTAACAGGGTTATGTGTGCAAAGTTTTTTGTTTGGAAGATGCAGTTAGGGATCGCTAATTGAGAATTTAGCACTCTGGGTCATGGCACAGTACTGTGACAAGAAACATACATTTGTGCACCCAAAGTGAGAATGTGTGCTTACATGTGATCTTTCTGTCCACCTCATACCTAAGGGTCAGTTATGATTTTGTTATGGTATGTTACCTGTTTCGCGACTCCTGTGTCTTGCATGTTGAACTAGCTGCAAGTGTTGAATGTCGATCTCTTCACTCTCATCAGAGTCGTAGCTCAAAAATTTCACAAGAGCTAAGACATGACCTTCCAGTCGTCGAAATTGTCTGATGACCCCCGCGTAGTATTTTTTGTCACCCGACCATGGAGCCCTGCATACCTCACCAACACTCCACACATCTGGGAATAAAATATTCGAATTGGATTTGTGCATTTCTTGATTTGATGAAAATGGAGAAATTCTGACAAAACTGTGATTAATGCCTACTTTGAAGGGATGATCATGTTATTCATCAGAAGTAGACAGATCAAATTATATCCTTATGTTATTTGCTAAATACAACACACTTCTTAAGGGTACAAACACATACAAAATCAGTGGATTACTAAAATTACTAAGTGGAGTACAAGATTAGTGGATTACTAAGATTACCAAGTGGAGTACAAGATTAGTGAATTACTAAGATTACCAAGTGGAGTACAAGATTAGTGGATTACTAAGATTACTCAGTAGAGTACAAGATTAGTGGATTACTAAGATTACTCAGTGGAGTACAAGATTAGTGGATTACTAAGATTACTCAGTAGAGTACAATATTAGTGGATTACTAAGATTACTCAGTGGAGTACAAGATTAGTGGATTACTAAGATTACCAAGTGGAGTACAAGATTAGTAGATTACTAAGATTACTCAGTGGAGTACAAGGTTAGTGGATTGCTAAGATTACTCAGTGAAGTGCAAGTTTAGTGGATT
>SMGT01010962.1:30649-61021 GCA_004794575.1 Lanistes nyassanus
AAGATTACCAAGTGGAGTACAAGATTAGTAGATTACTAAGATTACTCAGTGGAGTACAAGGTTAGTGGATTGCTAAGATTACTCAGTGAAGTGCAAGTTTAGTGGATTGCTAAGATTACTCAGTGGATCACAATATTAGTGGATTGCTAAGATTACTCAGTGGATCACAATATTAGTGGATTACTAAGATTACTCAGTGGATCACAAGATTAGTGGATTACTAAGATTACTCAGTGGAGTACAAGATTAGTGGATTACTAAGATTACTCAGTGGAGTACAAGATTAGTGGATTACTAAGATTACTCAGTGGAGTACAAGATTAGTGGATTACTAAGATTACTCAGTGGAGTACAAGATTAGTGGATTACTAAGAAAAAGGAAGTCAGAATAGTTTAGAAGAAACTTGTGCACCAAAAGCTGAAAGACTGAGTGCCAGGAATTTGGTGTTTGGTTGTAGCTGTGTGATTATAACGAGTCTCATTCATAAAAACAGAAAATCCCAATAGTGGAGATCCAGTTGTTGTCTTGAGGTTTGTCCATAGCATAATGGGAACATTTTTGTCACTGATACAGAGAGTTGTGAGTTCAGACCGTGTCCAGTGCATGCATATCCCCTCCATGTACCCTACCAATCTAAGGGCTCATGTGGTGCTTGTCTACAGGATCATGTGGTGCTTGTCTACAAGTTTATGTTACATGTCTACAGGATCATGTGTTACATGTCTACAGGATTGTGTGTTACATGTCTACAAGACCATGTGTTATACATCTACAGGATCATGTTACATGTCTACAGGATCATGTGTTACATGTCTACAGGATCATGTTACATGTCTACAGGATCTTCTCTAGGTAGCCTGACTCTTGCGCCACCATCCCCTTCCCCCAATACCCTCCCAGACACCTTTCCCCTCCAGCCCCATGACCTTTGTAGCTGACAATGTAGAGCAACACACAACTAACAACCCGTTGTTTTTTCTTGAGAAATATACCTGCAGTGCATACATAGTTAAAGATTCTTTTTATATCTTGTCCAGTCTGACTGCACCCCTCCCATGCCCCATGCTGTTACTGCAAGGACCGTCACTCCATGTTGATAATGTTTTAAAGTTGCCACTAGTAAATAAGGTATGTTAAACCCTTGCACAGTAAAACATGCTACACTTGTTTTTCTGATTCATGACTGGTGTGGTGGACAGAAAAGTGTTGCTACAGACAGAACAAAATGTCTGATAAGTCTTAGAATTACATGGAAAACATGGCTTTTTTTTCAAGAACAGTAACATACGTTGACACTGAGGTGATATTCTTCCATCTCCGTTATCACAGTCTGCGGTATCACCACTTTCACACATCCTAATCTGTCAACAGAAATGACATGACTGGCTTAATCATTAGTATGGTGGACTCTTAGTTTCTGTCAGGGAGTCAGGAGAAGGGTCTAATCATGGAATATCACTGAGGAAGAAGTTGTTTAATCCAGCAAAAGCAACTTTACAATATAGTACAACTTAAATACTTTTTTTTAAAAGATCATTCTCCGTTTATCTGACATGTCCTTGTCTT
Source organism: Lanistes nyassanus (assembly GCA_004794575.1). Lineage (NCBI taxonomy): Eukaryota > Metazoa > Mollusca > Gastropoda > Architaenioglossa > Ampullariidae > Lanistes > Lanistes nyassanus. Next base: position 32,217 of record SMGT01010962.1, read on the forward strand.
CACATTTGTCTTGTGCAGTGTACTTATTTTGCAAGAAAGGTCACTGATAATGTGTTCGACTCTATGGGTTCAGCCTCTGAACATCATTATTATTATACTATAATTCATTGACTGTGATTGTGGACTGATGGAGGCAACTAGTTTTATTCATTATCATGTGTTCAGACGTTTCACTTCCGCGCACTGTGAATTAAGTGTGACTATGAACGCGAAAATCCAAGTCAGGTGTAGCTAGCACCTTGCAGCAGCCAGTGTCCACGTAATGAATTGCTTGTCGTGATGACGTCAACCGGACCCCTTTCAACTTTTTTTTTTTGGCTCACCATGACCTATGACCTGAAGTAGTTGCACAACCTTCGTAACTCGCTAGAAAGGTCTGTGGCTTCTGTACATACAGTAACAGACCGAAGACATCAGGTAATAAATCAGAACGTTGTATGATCTGTTTCGCTTTGATGCTGAATCAGAAAAAAAAAATCTCTACAGTAAGATTTTCGGTAGACTTTCGTTTCTCCTACCTGCTGGTCCCTGACGGAAAGGGATCTACCATCTGTTTAGTTACATAACATAACAAAAATATGTTGTGCATTGATGAGAGCTAAATGTATTATAGTATAACTTTATTTGGAATTTTTAAAGTGTTGAGTTCTTTAAATGATAAGTTCGGTGATTTTAATACAAACATTTTTGGTTCATTTTTCTCCATAATAATGATCCCCTACCGTGCCTTGTGCTTGTTGTGTTGAAACAGGTTATTGGCTTGATTTCTTCCACTTAACCAATGAGATGTCACCGTCTAAACTACCTAATGATCTGGTTTTATGGAGGAAGTAGAGGTTGTACCAGAGCTTCTAAACTGAACCCCTGTGTACTTCTGACATTTGTTTGTTTTTGGTTATAAGAGAACGGTAGGTAAGGACATCATTGACATGTTTCAAGTTTTTGATTGCCTTTTTTGTAGAACACAGTATCGAAATTCTTTGTTTGAATCGAGATAGAAGGAAACCTGTTTCGCTAGTTAAAGTTGCCTGCAAAGCGCAGTTAATGAGTTATAAATAATTTAATCCCATATTTATTATTAAATAAAAAATAATGACAAACACAAAGTGCTCACATGATGATACGGCATGAAAAGCACACGCATATATTATATTAGTAAAATGTTTTAGTCTGACCTTTTTAAATAAAAATTTTATACAGAAATTGTAGTCTTTGATGCATTTATTGAACATATCGTATTCGGTAAACCTGCAATTTTAAAATTTTGTTTACATTATTATCGATTTTGTTTTTCAAGACTAGTTCGGTTGGTACTTGAGGGTTATCAGCATAGTTATTATTGACCCTGTTTCTGAGGTCATTTTGTTCATGAGTAGGCCAAATATTTACTTCCCATTACTCTCTGTTGAATGAAGAGTTAGCCAGCAACGTCAGATTCTGAGACATTTGCCCTGTTTTCTGTGCTGGTAGAGTGGTGTATATGCTGGACACATGTAGGATGTCGGGGGCAGCAAACAGAGAGGGTGCCGCCTCTCAGCATGATGGCTCCCTGCAGCATGAAGGCTCCCTCCATTCTGTGAACAAGACAGCTGGAGATGGGACCTCTGAGACTGCAATGTCAACAGACAATGCAGAGCAGTCACAGCGAGACAACGCCGGTGACAGAGATCATGTAGCAGGCAGCAGTCAGTCCCCCAAACCACCCAGTTCACCAGAACCAAACTGTGCGATCTGCCTGGGGCAGCTGGAGAACAAGTCATTCACAGACAGCTGTTTCCACATGTTCTGCTTTGTCTGCCTGCAGGAGTGGTCAAAGGTGGGTTGCTAAGATCTCCCAAGTAGCAGGATCTGTGAATGGGATGCAGGTCATGCTTATTATTACAAGAGTTACTTACCACCAGTGGTTGACATGTATACTAACTCCATAGCTAGCCAGCACTGCTATAGAAATATAAAATGACCAATTGGGATTGTGCATAGTATTCTGTCAATAGGATGATGAAAGACTGTAACCTGAATGTTGAAACTTTCCAATTGGTTTGTTGGATAATTTGCCCTTGTCCTATGAAGTGACCATTTCCACAAACTCTACTAAGGATCAACTTTTACATAGCTGATAAACTTTGTCAACCACAAATTCTAGAATAATGACTGAAAACCGAGGCTGCAAACTCTTGTCAACCAGGCATTTTAGACAAGGGATTGAAAGTGAAAGGAAGTTAAAATATAAACTGGTAACATTTGTCAACAAAGAATTTAACAATAGTGAATGAAAATACTAACAGAATACTATAGCTGCCCCTCCCTCCCACTTAAACACATGCAACAATTCACAACAAAAGAGAGAAGTGCAAGGAGATGAGATGTGTTCACATTGTGCTGCAGGTGAAGGCTGAGTGTCCACTGTGCAAACAGCCCTTTAAGTCCATCATCCACAATGTGCGTTCCTACAACATGTACGACCAATTTTATCTGGAGCACCGTGCATCTCCTCCACAACGTCCCCTGAACAGATGGTACTGGGACAGACATGCAGCCTTCCGCCTTATGCTGCCATTCAATGTTGATCATCGCTACATGCGACATCGGTGGGACACTAGCTTCCATCTCCGCAGCCACACACATGGAAGCAGGTCAAGGCCATCTGATCTGGAGCCATCGCTGATGCGGCCAAGTCGACGGGGCATCAGGCTGCAACAAAGTGAAGGGTCAGACGAGAGGGATCCATTTGCTTCAAGCCGCCATCTTGTTTCAACCATAGACTTCCGGAGACGACTGTATTTAAATGGGTACAGAGTGACAGGTGTGCGTTCTTCTTTGAGATACCGGCACATATCACCTGAATTCTTCAGAAACAACCCAGCACAGACTCACCGCCTCATTCCATGGCTGAATCGGGAGCTGAATGCCCTACTGTATGGGCATGAGTCACAGGTGTGCATGTTAACTACGCAGGTGTGCATGTTAATTACATATATGGGTGTGTGTGTGTGTTTCGACACAGCACGTCATCTAATCTGGGAGCAGGCAGAGGGAATGCCAATTGTGACCTAGTCATATCTGTTCTGTGGGAAGATTCATTAGCAACTAAGCAACTAAAGCTAAAGATGATGAGCAAGTGACAAGTCAGGAGAGCTGGTATCTGTGGGTTTTTGTGTCTGCAGAAAAGAATGCAGTGTGACAGTAACGTGCACCTGAATAGACACGTGGGCATCAGTTGAGTTTAAAACTTCATGTAATCTGTAAGCTAGAGATTTGAGAGATAATAGTGGATTTTGCTCCATGGATGTCAGTAAAATAATTGATGTAATATTCTAGAAGCTAGAGAATTGAGAGGAAATGAAAGTGGATTTTGCTTCATGCATATAAGTAGCTTGTGGCTGTTGGAATTTTGAACAGTTGAGAGACTTTAGTTAATCTTAGCTTTAGCATGCTTGACTGACCTTGAGATCTGGCTTGTTGCAGGTGCAGTTTGTTCTGGAACTCATTCAGGACCTGATCAAGCGCTTTGCCATTGACAGCGAGGAGTTCTACCAACATGTCTCGCCATACATTGGACGTTACACTCGCCATTTTATGCATGAGTTTTTGATGTTTGCCCGCTCGCCTTATATCATGGGTGTTTACGACACAAAGGCCATTTATCAGCCCTCGGCACAGATGATCTCAAGCTCTGAATCTTCTGGGGAGGACAGCGATGTTGTCGTCATCGATGACGATGATGCCGAAGAGGCTGGACGGCCAGGTGATGATGATAGTGGACGGGAGGCTGCAGGCTTGCTCGGGCGAAGCCAAGGCAATGAACCGCCTTCTGTGAGGCAGGAGTTCAGTTCTAGTTCAGAACAAACAGTAGCAACCAGTCAGTTGAGAAGGATGCTGGATGGAGTCGGCTCAGCCAACAGCAGCACCAACTCTGGGTGGGACTCGCCTACCCCAGGACCATCCTGGGACCTTGGGGGTGCCTCAGACTCGCCTGTCAACGTAGTTGACAGTTCTGACAGTGAGGCATCAACTGTCATCAACGCAGCCAACCAGTCCTCACAGGAGATTGCCAACCGGGGAACAGCTGATGAGTCAGATGCAGGAGATGAAGTCATTTTTGTTGGCTACGACAAACCATGGGAAGAACGCTCACCAATTCAGTTGTCCTCTGGTTCTGATGATGAAAGCTATTCCAAGTTTGCTAAGCAGCTTGCTCGGAGCCACAAGCACAGGATGGCTGGGTCCGACAGCCATCAGCCTCAGCCTCGTTTGTCAGACAGGGCGTGGTCTCCCCCAGGTGCTTACCGCAGGTCAAGGTCGCCACACAAAAGGTCACGTAGCAGTAGAGAAGGGTCTTCGTACAGCATCGGCCACAGAAACAGGTCTGGCTCAGCATCCAGCAGTCACAGACAACGCGAAAAGCGACACAGAAAGCATCGTCACAGTGCCTTGGAAGATTCAGAACAGTTGGATCACTTGTCCTCAGGTAGTCAAGCTCATGGAAGCAAACATCACTCCCACTCCAGATCTCACAAAAAGTCGCGGCGGGAGAGGGCGGAGGACGAAGCCAAAGATGTCGATCAGCCTCGCAAGAGGCGGCACAAGAAGAGGCACAAGAAACACAGGGAAAGGTCCGGGTCTGGTCAGCGCTCCAGACGACACCAGGGTTCCAGCAGCAGTCATTCGAGAAGGGATTCCTGCAGCACGGCATCATCTCGAGAACGTGGCAGTCACAGAGAGTTGGGGGAAACTTGCAAGAAACATCCGTCTGGCCACAAGAAATCGCGACTGCAGGCTGGCCGAGAGGAGTGTCGGGACAGGCATCGCTGTGCACATGCTTCAACTTCCACGTCAGAGAGGAGCTACGATCAGATAAATGGAAGCAGCAGCCAGGTGATGGATGATAGCCAGATTCCAAGTTGGAACCCTCTTCACATCGTGCTGGGCAATAACCACCACCACCTCCAACACCACCATCAGTCGGAATTCCACCATACCGCATCCTATTTTTCTGTGTCCGGTGTTGACATCCCTTCTCCGTGGGAAAACTTGGGTGGACCTGGACTGATCGAGCCATCAGCGTCATGCACAGCGCCACAGATTGTGGCGTGTGAAAACAGCTCCCAGGAACCCGTGCTTATCACCTCATCTGATGAAAGTGACCATGACTACAGGTCCACGGAGCAGAGTGCTGACGACAACTCTGGCAGTGATCTGACAGTAGCTCAGACTGTGGTTGTGCCATGCAGTTCCCATTTAAATGTTCCAACAGAAGGCATTAACTTCTCCAGCCCCGCAGCTGGTGGTTTGAGATCATCCGCATCACTTGGACTTTCGGGAGGTGAAAATAATGACGATGAGGAGTGTATCGATGTTGACAGCCTTTCGTCTAGTGACAAAATGTCTGACACGGAATCTGAAGAGATTCTTGATGTGGAGTCTGTCAGCGAGGTGGAGGGCGAATCACCTTCATGTGTTGATCGTGGCATCAGAGGTCTGGAAGTTGCCAACATATGTGCAGAAGCGGCCGACATGCCTGTGCCAGTGGACCTCAGCAACAGTGCAGGCCAGACTACTGCCCCTGTGCCTAAACCCTGTGGGGCTGGGGAGGAGATGATTCTGGTGAAAGACGTCTTCATGGGTGTTGCTCATAGTTCACAGCGTTTTTGCAGGCAGAGTTCTGTGGCAAGTTTTGGTGTGGCCTTGGTGTCTCCAGACTTCTCCGACTCCCATTGCCAGCCTCAGGACCAGAGTGTGAATGCGGAGGAGGCCAACTCCATGTTGATGTCCTGCTCACAACCAAGCGTTAACATCCTGGAAGCCACTTGCCCAAGTTCTTGCAGCAGAGTAAGGCACAGCATAGAAACCTCATCTCAGGATCAACGGAGGGAGGAGCTCGCTCAACGACCTTCGCACCGTGGAGATGAGGCCGACAAGAGCTGCGTGAAGATTACCTCGCCCACCACCGCCTACAGCATGACAGGAAGGAAGGCGAAAAAGGGTGGTGCCAGTCATACCATGAAACAAATGGATTCAGAGGCTGCTGAAGATGTGGCATTAAGCTGCAGCGATGATGGCAATCTTGCTGTCAACGAAGAAGATGCAAGTGAAATGGACTCTGAAGCCACAAGCAGTCATCGGACAGGATCATCAAATCCTGCAAGCCAGCATGTTTCCACCAGTTCACCCACTGAGCTGATTTGTGATGATGCAGAGAATGAAGATGATGAAGCCATGGCTTGTCCCAGTTCTTCAGTCCCAGAAGTCGTGTCCGAGAAGGACGATGAGGAAGGGATGGAGATGGCTAGCATGCTGCCGGCTGTATCCTGTCCACCGATTTCTGAGGTGAATGACCATGTGCTTGTGGATGACAGGACTACGTGCAGCACCAGCAGAGAGTGTGACCTTATAAATGACGACAAAGACATGTGTGACAGTTCCTCTGACAGAGATGCACCTGAGATAGCTGAGAGCCAGACACGCGAGGATCCAGCATCTGCCAACATGCTCTCTTCTACAGACTTTGACTTGTCATCGTCGTCGTCGTCGGATGAGTTGGACACAACAGAGAGTCACGGCAGCTTATCATCCATTGTGGGTGTCCCTTCTAGCTCCAACATCATCACTGTCAGCACCAGCTCCGTTGTCAGTCGGTCACAGCCATTTCTGCTTGTCCAGCATCAGGAACACAATCTACACACGTCTAATGTTAGAGATTTCGAACTGAGTGGCTTTGAATCCATTGATGCAGATTCTTCTGAAAACAACGAAAGTATACCATCAGATGTAGAAGACCAGGTCAGTGCAAGTTTTTCTCTTCAAGATGTGTGTGAAGTTGATCACTCGGAGAACAACTGTCTTGGCAACAGCTTGCAGGCTACCTGTGAGGGGGAGGCAGACAGTTGTAGCACTGACGATGAGCTTGGTGCATGGGTCTCCAACGTGCATGATGCAGATCACCATGGTGACGGGGACGAGCCTGATGGCGTATCCAGTTCTGGAGTGAACTCTCTTGAACAAAGGGAGAGTTGTCTGCAGGTGGGGGTCCAGGGCAGACAAGCAGCAGAGCAGGGTGGGGAGGTGCCTGACGCTGGGGCCGAGGACACGGAGTGTGTCAGCGAGTGTGATCAGGTGGGTGCTGATTCCTGGGGTCATGAGAGTTGCCAGTGGTCTGACTTGGATTCAGAAGACGATACCGAAAGTGGTGTGGATAGTTCTGGGGTCGATGCTGGCCAGTATGTTTCAGATCGTGGGGAGACTGTGGATCGCGCCACTCGATAAATTTGGCATCATCATGGGGTTAGTTTTGCTGTGTGTGCCCAAGCCATGTCTGCAACAACTCAACATGTTTCATATTGTGAAATGACTAGATCATGCCAGCTGATAAAATTTCCATTATTGTTGTAACGCTGATTTGTCTGAACATGTGTAGGCCTATCTGTGTGACTTGTACATTTTTTTGTAATCAGTGCAGTGTAACTGTATATTTCTTGAAATGGTTCAGCATGGACAAAAATTTTACATGTAGGATGTTGAATAACTTTCTCGTAACGTCTTAGCCAGTTATGAAATTATCTTGACAGAGAATCACTTTTTCCTGCTAAAAATTATGTTCCATGAAGTAGTTTTGTTCGCTTGTGATTTCCTAGGTGTACCTCTGTCCAGGGTGTGGCTGGGGGTGTGAATATGTGTATGGGTGTGGGTGTATGCATGAGTAAAAGCATGTGAACATGATGTTCACACAGTGCATCCATGCTTCGAGCATTTGCACAAGATGAGACAGTACAATTTTTTTCCTTCAGGTGGGCATTTCGATCTGGTTGAATAATTCTATGAAGATATCTAGAGACTGTTACACAAAGGTTTGATGATGCGCACACACTTCTTACATAATAATTCTTCTGCAGAAACAGTGTCTTGTACTCGTCTAGAAAGAATAGGGGCATGAGGAGACATGAGACTTGCAACTATTTTGTAGGCAAGGTGCATGATGTAGAAGGCTGCAGAATGTTTTCGAACTGCATGCAATTAACAGAACACAAAGTGTTTCTACATCTGAAACTAACTTGGTTTAGAGCTTTTCCAGCTCCAACATTTGTAGGTCTTGCAGCTCATACTACTGTTGGTCCAAGTGTGTTTCACCTGTAATGTTGGCTGAAGCCAGGAAACTTTTGGTGTCATGTCTTCAAAAGTGTTTTAAGGTTCGAGAAGGTTTGATTTTGCTGAGAGGACAGTATCTTTCTGAACTCTTACAGTAGTGTTATTTATGATATGTTATTTATTATAAAGTCTATCGGTGAAGGCATATTTCAGAGTAGAGCTTTGCACAATCTTATGTGTTTGCCCCTGTTGGCTTTCAGTTTAGGTTTCACACCAGGAGTCACATCAGATGTTTGCAGAATCAGTTCACAAAAGTGAGTAGTTTACAAACATTCCTCGGGGAAACCTGGAGGATTTTTTTAAAAGATGAATGGCCACAGATGCCCTGTAGAGGATCCCTTCATGATGTGTCCAGGAGGACACATTTGTGATAATATATATCCTGGATAATGTATTGCTATTACAGTATTAGTATTAGGAATGCACTGTGGATTACATACACATCAGTGAAATGCCATGAATGACAGATCAGTGATACATCATGGATGACATTCGTGATCTTGTGTAGGTTTTTACTTGCAGAGATGCTGTTGGCTTTAAAACAGTGTCTTGCTTTCATGAGCTAAACATTTTTGGTCTCTGGCACAGAGTCACTGAACCAAGTACTATAGATGAACACAGACAAAGTTAATGTGTCAGGACATTACTCTTCTTCAAAGACTGACAAAACAAACTATAGACAACAAATATCACTAAGAAAGTAAAGGACTTATTTAAACAAAACAGGGGCACCTGCAGTAGGCAGTGGACGAGCTTGCCGTGTCTCTCTGACTAGTCCACGAGTGATTTCCGAATCATGCAATTGCCCCATTTGGAATTTCTAAATTCTAAAAAGTTTCGCTTTATTTGTAATACTAATAAGCGCTGACAACTGGAGAAAGTTTCAGGATTATGTGAAATTGCCGACATATAGTTCAGATTTCAGTTTGGAAAAGTTTCATCTATGTAGGGTTTTTTCATGATTCTTTTTCTTTATAATTGGTTTTGTTCATTTTGTGTCGGTCCTAATGCCCAGAAATGCTGATTTTGTTTGTGTTTGTCTTTACGTGTATAATACTTGGTTCAGTGACTTACCAAAGGTTTACATTCCAAGTAGCAGTTGTTTTATTCACTTTGTCCCCCTTTCTTGTTTGCATTTCTTACCTCTGGAGATACCTAGTCTTCTGTATTTCTCATTTAGTGGGAGCTACAGTCTTCTGTATTTCTCCTTTAGTGGGAGCTACAGTCCTCTGTATTTCTCATTTAGTGGGAGCTACAGTCCTCTGTATTTCTCATTTAGTGGGGGCTACAGTCTTCTGTATTTCTCATTTAGTGGGGGGCTACATTCTTCTGTATTTCTCATTTAGTGGGGGCTACAGTGGAGGGGCTCACAATCTTTGTTTCTCACCTGACTGTGCTGCTGATCCAGCTATTTGCTTTTCTGAGCAAGACCTGTGCCTCATAGTCTTAATCAGTTTTTCTTGTATTTCCCATTGTTGTAGCTGCTCTTGTTCTGATGCTATCCACAGAAAGGCGACAGAATTGTGTGGTGACCACAGTGAACGCCACACAAGGTTACACGCTCGATCAAATGTGTGCTGGATTTTTTCCTCTCCTGTTTTGTGCATTGGGAGACATATTTATTGTACTGCTGTTCAGTTGTTTGTTGTCGTAACAAGTTGCTTTGTTTTAAAAATACAAAACATGCATAACTGCTGGCAGGGCTTGTGTTTGCAGAAATCAATGTCTGTAGGGACAAATTGTTTACCAACAAATGTCATTTTGACAGTTGTTTTTTGTTAGCTCGCTGGTACCTTCTTGACTTGGTTTGAAATATTTTAAAGTAGAACAACATTTTGAGTCTTTTAAAAGATGGTAAATTCTCTGGGTAAGACTGTGTGCATGGATGTGCAAGTTGTTTTAGATATTGTACTATGCTTGAAAGATAGCTGCATGTGAAGGTCAGGTTCACACACATCTTCTATATGTCTGTTGGGTTTGGTCATTTGGTGTTGAATGATCCAGTTTTTCAGGAGTAAGATAGCAGTGGCATGGGGTTGAGAAACGTGTACCCAACAGTCATGCAGTTGCAGTAGACATACAAACAGAAGACAAATCGACAGTCACTTAGAATATAGCTGGTCATCTCTATGCCAGTGCAGAAATCCTGTTCCTGTGCCAAGTGGTTGCTCACCATCAGGATTTGAAATGCACAAAACATGTTTCTGCTTCCATTTCCACCCAGAGCATACCTCATAGGGAACACTTGCACTGGTCTTATATGTTGGATGCACGAATGAACATGGTAGTGGTTTTTTCTGACTGTGGTTCTATTTAAAAAAACAGGATGTCTGAAAAGTTTGTATTATCTGTTTTGCAATTTGTGTGCGTGTGTGCATGTGCACACACATGCTGACAGTTGTTGAGAGAAACTGTACATTACTACTTTATACTGGAGACTTCATTCTGAGTCGGCCTGTGGTAATCCTTTTGTAACACATTTTTACAAGTACACTGGCTGGCAACATTTTTAATAGGCAGTTACAAGTCTAGGATTGGTCAGACCTTTGTACTTGCATGTTTACAGGGGAAAGAATTAAAGTTATTCAAGTTTTTCAGCTTTGGGAATGGATATCCTTGACACAAGGGACAAGTACATTTCACAAGATTGTAAACATCCAGAAATGTCAATTGTACTCATTGGTGTGAGTAATCAGTTTTGTACAGACCAACTTGCTGAGAGTGAAGCTAGGTCAGGGCTGTGGAGGTGTGTGTGGGGATGGTTTTAGGGCTGGCAAGGGTTGTGTGGCCAGAATTGTGAGATCATTTAAGCATTCTGATTCTATGCACTCACCCAAGTTCTGTTATGTACATAGTACATTGTAAATTGTTGTATGTACACTTTGTAAATTGTTGTTTGTACACATTGTAAAGAGAATGATGGTGCTGTGCTCTTGCAAGTGTCTGTTGGGTTTTCGGGCTAAGGCCTGCACTGGTGGCTGCATCTTTTTGAGATTGACAAAATATTACCATGGGCAGATCTACATGGGATACAAGTACTGGAATCAGACTGGAAGATGTTATGTTTGCAGTAAGTTGTAACCTGTCAGTCCCCTGTTTTTGTGTGTTTGGGCATGTGCATTGTGCATGGATGTGCTTTTATAGCAGAAAGCAAGATTTGGCCAGCAGGCACCAGCACACACAGATCTGCAAAAGTCGTTCCCCTCATCACTAGCAGGCACAAGCAAACATTGGTTGGTCCAGAGAAAAGCTTAATGCATTTATTGTGCAGTTATAGGAATGTCAATAACGACAGTCACAGGTGATGTGACATTGTCCAACAACACAACTTGTACAGAATCCGAAAGAAAACACGCGGCCTTAAAAGTTACACAAGCAAACCAAAGAAATTAATAACAAGCTCCCAGATATAGTGCCAACCACTGAGTACCACATGCTTCGTATTACAGTGTACATGTATAGGTTTCTCACCCGCTTGCCATTTTGCACCCCTCCATAAGCCACTGTCCAGCGAGTCTGGTCTCTAGTTATTCCAAACCATTTTGTTACATCTCTTTAATCATGTGTATGTGAATAAGTATAAATGTATGAAACTGAAGATGAATCTTGCCAAATAACAATACTTCACACTTACTGTATTCCTTAATAACACAAAATTCTTTCTGAACCAAGACCACCGACATTTCAACAACTTGGGGTCAAATTCATGTTGGCCATGACTTCTGGTAGCTTTTTTTTTCAAGAATGAGTTTTGTAGTAAGTTCCACTTGTCAGTAGTTTGGTTTGGATACAGACAACCATAAAAGGTCAATGGAAGTCAAATGTGACGGTTCAAACCCCACCTTAAGGCTGACAGGGGACACCAGGCAGGGACACAATATGGCGCTGACCCAATCTACGCATATGATGCTGGAAAAGTTTGGGGAACGGAAGTTTCAAAGCATGTCCTGGTACAAATCAGTTCCTCCCTTCCCACACTTTGTCAGCGACTCTAAGGAGTTTCTCCACAGTGCTTCAGACAGTTGATGTGTACTGCTGATGGAGCCATCCCTCCTGTTTTCTCTGTGTATGTGACTGACCATCAAGGCTAGCATGATGGGCTCAAGACACATCCCCAGTAAAACATCAACCACGTCAGCTACATGGTAATCCACTTTGTTGTGCACTGCACAGCGACATCTGTAAGCGGTGTATTGCACAGCCACATCTTATACCTTTGTAACACTAAGCCTCATAGCTACTTTTACAAACCTGATATTCTTGCATCAAGCTACAAAGAATTCGTTTATCACTGAAAGAGAAATTGATATAGTTTGAACTTTCCTCATTCTAAGACATGCTGCTCACCCAGTACTGGCAGCTTTGAGTAACCTTTGGTGACCTGCAGACTTGTGCTAAAGCAATGCCTAGTCTTCCATTCGCTAGCACTCTGTCTGCTAAAATACAGCTTCACCAGCTGGTTACCAGCCCACTTAGTAAAAATGCCAGTGAATAATAAAAAAAAAAGTCAGCCTAAGAGAAGAACACATAGATATCTTAAGGCTGGAATAATCCAATATCATAGTCAATACAGAGGCTCTCATTTAGGGTTAGTTGGTGCGTAGCTGGTAGTCCCCATTTTGCGTGATGTATCGCACCCAAGGCAGAGCCTGGTATCCACTCTTCTCTATGATTTTCAGGTACCGCACCTGTAAGATAAAAGGACGGTGTGAAAGATTGTGCTGGCAAGATTTTCATGAAGCTGTTTCTTTCTCTGTGTAACTGGCCTTCTCTTCCCACGCCAAGACCTGACCCACACTCATCCAATTACTAAGGGTTAGTAAAGTCAAAGTTTGAACCCAAGTTGCAGAAAGAGATCTCAATACATGCTGCAGACAGACCTGAAATCTGAGGGACTGTCAAGGAGTTTAAATATGATGCTTACCTGAATTCCTGAGACGGTGAAGTAGGGGATTTCAAACTTGATGCTGATGGGAGGCCGTCCTTCTGTCTCCTCATTCTCCACGCTGGGCAGTCCAAAGTGGGCCCGCATCAGGTATTCTTTGCCGCCCTGCGCAGATCATGAGATTGAAGTGACCCTCTTCTCCCTGTCTTATACTCTCAAGCTCAAACATAACTGACGCTTTGCCAAGCTAGGCAGATCACGAGATTGAAGTGACCCTCTTCTCCCTGTCTTATACTCTCAAGCTCAAACATAACTGACGCTTTGCCAAGCTAGGCAGATCACGAGATTGAAGTGAGCCTCTTGCTCCATCGTGAATATATATACGCTTTTCCACTCCGATACAAATCAGGAATTCTCCAAAACAGGCAAATGAAACCCCAGGTGTAGGAATGTGGCTGTATGCATCCACTGAAATTAGCCAAAAGCAAAGGCCAGCAACTCACAGGAAAGGACTTGATACTCCAGATGACACTGTTGATTTCTGGGGAATATTTACAGCTGCCAACTGTTGTCTTGAATTTGGGGGAGTCAGCGTCTGTGGGCACAGGAATGATGATCTCAACATTGTTGGCTGTTGATCGTCGCTTGAACTGACTCTTGGCCTGAAACAGTCAATTCTCTGGAATCCAGCACTTCTATCACTTCAACCTCCGTAGACAGGACACACAAAGGACAAGTCCTGCAGTAGTTAGTTTTGTTGTACATTCGATTCCTTTTTATTTTTTGAAACCCTGATCTGTTAACTTGATCTCTATTTGGAAACATTCATCTCATAATATGACGAGATCCTCTGAAAAATGCCAAAGCTAATAACTTTTCCCCTGATTTGGTAGAGCGTTTGCTTCTGAACGGAAATGGCAAATGTCGCCAGTGACACCCACCTTAATCATGTACTCAACACGGCTGTGTGCATGACGTTCTATCACAGACTCCACCCAGATCAGGGGCTTGACCTATGAAACAAGCACTGAATATGCAAGCAAGCACTCATGTACCCTGGAAACCAAAGGTATGCAAACAGCAATGATTATTCAAATAATAACTCATTAACTCAAAAATTCCGTATGGTGCGCAAACCCACCACAGCATGCGCTGGTCTGGATGCCTCATGGCGAACACCAGTTATGAATTTTGACGATTTATTTGCGGGGAATGGCCGATGGTCTAAGGCAGAGAACTCTTATATTCGAAAGCTGAATCATTTCTTCATAAGTTGCTTCCCTTATACTGTGCTTAAACCGGTTTCCGACCACAATTCCAAGCGAATGAAAAAGTGGCTGTGAAGTGCGTATCCACACGTGCCCTGTTACTTGAGAAATGCTAGATTTACTCTTCAAATGACACACTGATGAGGAAAATGACATTGTTTTGCAAATTTACTGTGATAAGGTGGATGAAGACAAGAGTATTTGTGCCTGAAAGAGCCGAGAGAGTGATTACGAAGAGAAAAACGAGCGAGCACGTGTTGTAAACAGTACCGAACAGACTGTGTATAAGGAATCATGAGGACTTTTGGATTACTTCAACTTCAGTTGTGTTTCCATCAAAGGATTTATAAATTATGGAACAAGGTCCAAGAAACACAGTGTGACATGAGTTTTCTTTGTTTATTGATGTTTGCAACCAAGTTTAAATAACTTTTCTATTGTTTTGGGAGATTTTTTAATGAATTTTTTAAAAAAGGCTGAAACGCCGCATCAGCAGCGGTGGCTCGAGCTAGGAGCCCTGCGGCAGCTAAGTGTTAACATTAAAACAATTTTGCTTATAATTTGCTTCTGCCCACGGAGTAGTGAAGAGGGGGTTTCGGATACATTTTTTTAAAAACAAATTTTTAAATTGAAAGATTTGTTGACAAGGGACGTAAATGACATTTTCCAATAGTATAATCATTTTTCTAGAGTTTCCTCCCTTAGACAACAAAGTAAACCACTTTTTCAAATCTGTGCAGCCGGAACCTCACTACCTAGTTCGGTAAATGGCTGGCAGCCATGGTCAACCCCTGCGCAGGTGGTTCCCAGAGTTTACTCATAATGACATCTATTTCTGTGCGTGGCTTTCATCCTGGATAAACTCCTGGCATCTATGGATAATTTCCACCAGGTGTTATGGATTACAAGTGCTGCAAACGGCTGTAATAGTGTTTGGTGTTACTGGAAGATTTTCAAGATGCTGTTTACATTCAGCTGGTTACGTAAATCAACACAGTCCTCCATGCAAAATCAGCAACAGATGTATCTCAGGTAGGAAAGCCATTTTTTTCTTAAATCATTCTTTAAAACTGCGTTGGAATTATCACCAATAGTTTTTTTTCACAATTTTTCGAAAATTGTCCTAACTTTTCAAAAACGCTCAGATTCAAGCAATTGCCATGCACTGTAGCTCTACGATGCGATTGAGTTAAGAAAGAGTCACACCTGTTACTTTAGCAGTGTCACCGAAATATCGGAAGTAAGGCACAAATATGCTAATCCCCTGTGTCCCTCATTCCCAGCCTCGCTCCGTCACTGGATGACGCTGATTGGCGTGCAAGGTGTGCATCTGTGCACGCTGAATGTGCGAATTAGCGGTACATGTGCATGGAACATTAAAATTTAATGTGTTGGCATTTCACAAAAATTCCAACAGATCAGTCCAGTCTCCTGAAGATGTTCTCCCATGTTTATCCATGACGATGAAAGGGCTTTTTGAAATTTATGTACAGACTAAGAAAACCTTTTTCACGAGAACTGGAAAAATTCCATACAAAGATGACAGTGTCTCAGGCCAGTCACCTTATCGTATAACAGGTGTTATGAAAATGGATTACTTACATGTGTATTGATCTCAGGCCAGTCACCTTATCGTATAACAGGTGTTATGAAAATGGATTACTTACATGTGTATTGATCTCAGGACAGTCACCTTATCGTACAACAGGTGTTATGAAAATGGATTACTTACATGTGTATTGAGGCGATAAGACATGAGCTCAAACTCTCCATCAGGAGGGATGAAGGAAATTGTTCTGTCATTTTCAAAACGTGAAAGACGTACACACTGATGAAACTTTACATCTTCCAGCTCTACAGATTTACTCTTGCCTCCTGAAAAAACACCAGTAAAATGTGGAAAACATCTGTAAACACAGAGTTATCATTGCCACATGCTTCAAAACATCTGCATACATAGGAAGTCTATTAGTCATAAGGCACCTCATTCCTACAGATTCTAACGACAGCAGTTACAGCAAGTCTGCACCTCATTCCTACGGATTCTAACGACAGCAGTGACAGCAAGTCTGCTGGTGGGACAAATTCAATTTACTTACTTCCTGTACTCTCAAAAAGAACTTTGTCATTGAGTCCCAACCGAAGCTCTGGCATCCCTGAAAGGAAGACTCGCATCTTGACACAGCCAACGATCTCACTCCGTAGTACATTGCCATTAGCGCTGACCTAAACAAAGAGCTCGTGGTCATAGAAGAGAAAAAACACCAATTTTTCATAAATCTCGGAAGTATCATATTGTAAGCTAAGCATCACATGCTATGAATTTTGCTGGAAATTATCATGAGAGGATAGCTGACTGTTGCCCATGGGCACAAACAGCTCAGTGCGTGGAGATAGCTGACTGTATGAAAACATACCAGATTGTTCATCATATCCATGAAAGAACAATAAAGAAGTAAGGTCTGGGTGTTTGGTTGGTTGCTGGTTGGTAAACGTCCTCCTGCAAACTGGGTGCCCATCAGGATGTGGAGTACAGCGGGGGTGAGGGGGGTGGGGGTGGGGGTGGTGGTGGTGGTGATGGGGTCCAATTACTAAGCTATGCACTGAAAGAAGCATCAGACTGATACATGCAGTCAGACCAGTGCAGCCAGGCACATTAACGTGTGGGGAGATGCCCAAATGGAGTTTCCACAATGTATAACTCCAGGAAATAATCCTTGGCCACACCAGGATTCAAGCCAGCAACCACCTAGTCCGCAGCTCTAGCAACTGAGCTATCCCAGGAGAAGTGGGGATTAGGGCAGTAAAGGGTCCTGCAAAAAAGAGAGTTGGAAGATCGCCCTGCCCATGGCAAGCTTTGTAAAGAGGAGCCGCATGTAGAGAAAGTCCATGTGCAGCTCACTGGATCTAATCCCACACCCTCCGTACCAGTAGCGCCACCTGCTGCAGCAATATTACAGGTTGCCCCCCTCCCCCAAATAAGAGACTTTTTCTCCACTTAATACACTTTTCATCAGCAATAGATTTTAAAGCTAAATCAGCAATCCTTCGATGGATTCAGAGAAATTATACTAAAAAACAAAAATTTTGTTCTTTTTGCCAGGCACAAAGGGATGTCATCAAATAAAGAATAGGAACCACTTTGGATGGGAATCTGTTCTGGTTGTGTATATGTGTGCACGTGCACAGGCGGGCATATGTATACATGGGTGTACACATGGGGCAGGGGTACCGGCCCAGCAATTTACTTATTTTTTTTTTTGGAATGAAGATTTTTTCCTGACTTTTTATTGGTATCATGAGTAATCGGAGGTTGTTTCCCTTCACAAATTGTATTCAGGATAGTTTATGTGAGAAGAGGTGGGATGGTTCGGGGTCGGTCAGCTGTACTCTTCAGATCCGTGTCATCTGTCATTCACCAACACCCAGTCTTCAGATCCGTGTCATCTGTCATTCACCAACACCCAGTCTTCAGATCCGTGTCATCTGTCATTCACCAACACCCAGTCATCAGATCCGTGTCATCTGTCATTCACCAACACCCAGTCATCAGATCCGTGACATGTCATTCAGCAACACCTAATTAACACAATGCCATCTTACCAAGCACGCCACTGCGGAAGAAATTTGCTACTGTGGCTGTCGCATCGCAATGGGCGTTGTGGGGATATTTTACAAATTTATAAACCAAAAGTGGTTCGCTGACAAGGGATGTAACTGGCGTTTGCTTATAGCGGAATCCTTTTTCTATCGAGTTCCTTCCCTTAGACCACACAATACACAACCGTGATCTCGAAATCCTATTTGGTAGTTTGCAAGATGATCGCGCCGCCATTTTGCTGCATTCACTCGGGTACATTTTTTAATGCAGCGTTTTACATAGAATTCAGGCTGGATGGATTTTAGGCAGGAATCATTTTAAAGTTTTTACATTTTTCTTTCAGCATGCGGTGAAATTATGTTTTTATCTGTGAGATTTGTTACTACATGGGACGACAGGGGAGGTTATGGCAGAAAGTTCAACGACGACTTTGAGTTCATAGATCTGTTACATCTGATGTCAGCACAGCAAGACAGACTGGCAGTGGAATGTATTAAGGGAAAGATAGTTCTTTGAGCTTTGGCCTTTAGCAGGTGCCCATATCATTCTCTGAACAAAAAACTCATCTGGAAGAAAGAAAGAAAAAAAATCAGCCTTTCACATGTATCCAGCCTTGCCCAACACACACACACACACACGTTTCTCTGAGGCAACTCTAGCAGAAGATACAGCAGAGCTTCAAGCACAAAAGAGACCTCGTTTCTTTCAAAGCAAGACCTAAAAGGATAATATTCTGGCTGACAGAAAATGAAGAAACTGAACCAAGAAAATGCTGACCGCAGACAACAGTCCGAATAAAGATCCCCTAGTAAGCCTGCTGTGTGAGCTGGCTGAACGTGTGAAGAGAAAATTCCAGATGTATGCTTCCTAAAAACATTCACAAGTGGCCCCCAGTGGAATATTTCCATGCAGAAGTGTTTGAATGGGTGATCACATCGTAACTCTAGTAAACTGACAGGTGGTCAGATGATAACTAACCAATAAATTGACAGGTGGTCAGATGATAACTCACCAGTAAATTGACAGGTGGTCAGACAGTAACTCACCAGTAAATTGACAGGTGGTCAGATGATAACTCACCAGTAAATTGACTGACTCAATGACATCCAGGAACACCTCATTCTTACGGTACTTGACACCTTCTGATCTCCATGACACTGCGTTTGTGACCGCCATCGGAGGGCGTGGTGCTATTTCTAGTTTCTGGCCTTCCTGTGTGATGTACCTGACATTCAATGCAGACAATAATGAAAAGTGTTAATATCCACCTTTAAAAAAAAGGTTAGCATATGAACATGGTGCTTATGGTAGTGAAGACAGAACACAGTCTATGTACTACGGTAGTGCACTTGCAGACAGAACTGACACAGGAACATCTGTAAGTGGCATACACTTCAGTTGCAAGGAAAAAAAACCCAAACAACCCCCTCCCCAAGAAACCCCCACCCAAAGAACCCTGGTGTGTAAAGTTGTGATCTCACTGCCAGATACAAGTACAAGTGCATAAAAAATGCTGATTACATATGCCTATGCATTGGCATGTCAGATTTTTTTACAAACAGATGGAATCAGAGGCAATGCTACAAGGCTGAAAAACACTCACTCCTGTAGAATCTTGCTGTCAGTGGTCTGTGGATAGCCAAAGTCCATGACCTCATCCAGGAGTTCGTAGATGATGACAAAGTTGTCTCGGATACTCTCCTCCTCCAGCTCCTTGAAGTACTCTACAAAAATCTGCAACACAACAATTCTGTTCCAGGTAAGTTTCCATTCTGTGTCCTTGAAATACTCTACAAAAATCTGCAACACAACAATTCTGTTCCAGGTAAGTTTCCATTCTGTGTCCTTGAAGTACTCTACAAAAATCTGCAACACAACAATTCTGTTCCAGGTAAGTTTCCACTCTGTGTCTTTGAAGTACTTTACAATAATCTGAAACACTGCATTCTATTCCAGGAAAGTTTCCATTCTGTGTCTTTGAAGTACTTTACAATAATCTGAAACACTGCATTCTATTCTAGGTAAGTTTCCATTCAAGGTTTTTGAATTCTGCAACACACCGTTCTAGATAAGCCTTGATAATATGACGACATGACATAAATTATATTTTAAATAGGCCTTAAAATGTTAGTAGAAATACATCAAGCACAAAATCCTAAGACTTGTAAGAGACATCAAAGCATGCATTCACCTGTACTAGTTTGTGAAGGAATGAAAAGACTAAAGCCACATTTGCATTCTTCTTGCTGGTGGCCACCAGGTACAGATTGTTGTACTTGATGTAGATGTAGGCAACAGGTCCATGCTGTATAACAGGTGTCACATTACTTTCATCTTCTTTCTCCATCACCAGAGGCATGAACTTGTCAATCACAGACATGTCAATGTCTCCTCTGTAGTTGCGACTGATCAGCACCTGTGGGAAAAGACTCATGCATGCTTAATAAAGTCTCAAAGGACATGTTAAGACACAAGCTATTTGCAAATAACTACACTACCTGCACACATTTTGCCCTGTGTGTGTGTGTGTGCACACATCCACATGTGCATGTGCAAAATTTTAGCTATGCTTACAGAACACCTGTAACTCAGTAACAAATATCATGTTTGTATTTTTCTTGAAAATTGAAAGTAGTTTATTTGCCACAGCATCTCATCATCAGCACTGCTCAACGAGTATTTAGTATTAATGTGAATTACTGTGAATTTCTTTAAACAAAAAATTAATACTAATTAATTACTACCAGAAATAATTTTACAAAATCTTACTTTTCCCTTGACATCAAGGATGTACACAGCTGACGCCGACATTGCCAGTGGTGACTAGGGAATCTGAACAAAAGCCAGCACTTACTATGACAAAGTACATCTCTCCCTACTGTTCCCCTCCCCCACCCCCCACCCACCCAACACACATGAAATGTCTAAGTAATGGTTAGTTTACAAGTCAAATAGTGAAATACAGCAACACTGTGCGCCAAATTACTGGAGTAAGAAATATTTGATACTCAGTAACTGGTACAACTTCTGTCCAGCATTTCAATCAACACATAATGACATAAATTAAATCAAAATGTTCAAAGTTACAACTACAACTGAAAATACTGGCTGCTGATTTTGATGAATACATATTTTTGTATGGGGGCAGTTCGTTGACTAAAGCATTCTGCTTTTCATTAACGAGTAAAATTCAGTCAGGATGATGGACCTAAAATAAACTGAATCAAACTTATGCACTAATCCTGCATCACACGTTTCACTGGTTTAATTTAGTATTGTAGACAATTTCATTACCGTCACCGATTTTCACATCTCGTAATTGTCACCACAACTCTGTCTTTACATTCCGGGTAAATAAAGTAAGAAAACGCTACTATTGAACAAATCCGATGATTTAAATCAATGAATTGGTGATCTGTTAATCGCAATCGCTCACAAAACACAGCTTACCTCTGTTCTGAAGTAAAATAAATGAATGCACCAAGCCGGATATTCTGTCACTGGTTGTTTCACAGACATGCGCACATGATATTCGGTAGCAGACGTGCCTTCCGGTCAAACTCGCTCGACGTTGCAGCACGGATCTCCATACAAGCTTGTACGGAGATCCGTGGTTGCAGCGTCTCTTAGTAAGATCGCTCGTCCTCGACATACCCATTGCACGAGATCGTTTATTTTGCACTGCCATCAAGGGGTTCTGCGTAAATCTGTTAAAATTTCTGCAGTTAATCAATCAATCGTCTATCATAGGAGTTTTTTCTCACAAGTTGTAATTGTAAAACAAGGGAACTGTACCAAGCTAGAAGAGAAAGGGACAAAGACGAAGACCCTTTCTAGCTTGGTACAGTTCCCTTGTTTTACATTTAATTTGGGCTTATCCTCCAAGCGGCAGTCACTTGTTTTTCTTTTATAAGTTGTAATTGCTTAGCGGTATAGTCGCAACGAGGTCGATCCATGGTACAGTTCCTTGGGGGCATGTATCTTGCTTATATATATTACTTATTTTTATTTTATTTTTCATCTTGTTTAATGATTGCTATGATTTAAAAAAATTCTCTACAGTTATTTGTATAACTAGGGAGCCTGTTTCAGTAACAGCTGAAAACACTCTTAAAATCAGCGCCCATTTGCCGAATGAACTTAATTATTCAATACCCACCAGTACTTTGTCAACCTAAAATTGCCTTGCATTTGGTACTGATTCTAGATCACTTACCTGGCTTACATTTGGTACTGATTCTAGATCACTTACCTGGCTTACATTTGGTATTGATTCTAGATCACTTACCTGGCTTACATTTGGTACTGATTCTAGATCACTTACCTGGCTTACATTTGGTACTGATTCTAGATCACTTACCTGGCTTACATTTGGTACTGATTCTAGATCACTTACCTGGCTTACATTGGAGGGAAAGGAGGATATGACCCACAACATTTTAAGAAATGTGTTGAAAGGGATGCTGGCCATAAATTGTAACATGACTGGGCAGGAAAAGCAGGCCAATTTAACCTGGTTTTAGGAAGATGCCTGTTTTTTTCTGCCCAGTTAGGATCCACAGTTGGGAAGAAAGTCATAGAAAATGAGTAAAGCCTGGTGTTGTAAATGTGTAAAGCGTGGTGTTGTAAATGATCCTACTCCAGGGTCACCCATACATTTCTGAATGGGTCCTATGGGTACATTTCTGGGACTTGCCAGGGAAACCCAGTGCATGGGTCACACCTGGGATTTCATCATGAGTGCAAGTGGAATCCCAGTGGGAAAGATATGGGGTAAGCATGGGATCAGGCAGGCAACTTTGGGATCCCAGTGGGAAAGATATGGGATAAGCATGGGATCAGGCAGGCAACTTTGGGATCCCAGTGGGAAAGATGCAGGGTTAGCATGGGATCAGGCAGGCAACTTTGGGATCCCAGTGGGAAAGATGTGGGGTAAGCATGGGATCAGGCAGGCAACTTTGGGATCCCAGTGGGAAAGATGTGGGGTAAGCATGGGATCAGGCAGGCAACTTTGGGATCCCGGTGGGAAAGATGTGGGGTAAGCATGGGATCAGGCAGGCAACTTTGGGATCCCAGTGGGAAAGATGTGGGGTTAGCATGGGATCAGGCAGGCAACTTTGGGATCCCAGTGGGAAAGATGTGGGGTTAGCATGGGATCAGGCAGGCAACTTTGGGATCCCAGTGGGAAAGATGTGGGATACGCATGGGATCAGGCAGGCAACTTTGGGATCCCAGTGGGAAAGATGCGGGGTAAGCATGGGATCCCACAAGGTTGTCCAAAGCTCCCTGAGGGCTCCAACGCGTATCCCACGTCTTTTCCACTGGGATCCCAGCTCCCATCGTGATCAAAGTCCAGGGGTAGCCCGGGCAAGTCCCACACGTTTTTCCCACGTGGTCTCCATTCGGGCGCGGCGTGGGATGGGTTTCTTGGGTGACTGTCCTAGCATTGTTCCCTAGTGCCAGCCAGGCGTCTGGCAGGGCAGCTACTAGACCGCCAATTCTGAAGTCTTAGGAATCGGCAGGGGCCTGAACAACTGACCTTCCGCCTTAAAGGCGGTCTTCCTTTCTTACACCAGAGATTGTACAGGAGGATCTCCGCTCGCATGTAGAGGGGAGGAAAGCTGTATCTGAGTTGTGTCCCTTTAGAGATGGAGCGTGCGAGATGCAGACTTGAAGAATTTAGGCGATGCTAGAATAGTCGCCTGCCAGAATCAAAGGTGAGCGCGTTTCGATTCCCATGTAATTTTTATATTTGATATGGTAATGTTTATCTGTTGTGAATAAAAACCTTTGTTGAATGTCCAGTAACAAGACTCCCTAGACATCCGGTAGGCGCCATGAACCTCACTAGGATTTTCCTTAGCCCTCGAGAGCCGTACGTGTCATTATAAAGTCTGCAGCTCTGCAAAGTTTTAACAAGCACAGCAAGTAGCGACACAGCGCGTTGGTAATGTCCCTTGCTCTTCAGGCTATTTTCAGGAAACTCGCAACCCTCCTTTTTTGACAATTCCAAGAAACTCCCATCGTGCTAACTGGTACAACCAGATTTCGTCTGCAGTGAGCATTTGTCATGTTGACTTCGACCCTCTTCACCATTCAGCGCCACGCACCCTCTTCTGTTACTCAAATCATGGGGTCCTCAACAAGCGCAACGCTTGCGTACGCCAAGATATTGATGCAAGACGGTGTTTGCTGCTCCTTGAATGCGAATCGCCTCGTAACACACACCTGTTTTGATACATCGAATTTGAAAAGAATTTAGCACAGCATTATATTTCGGGCAGTTTATACTTAAACTGACTCTTGTAATAATAGAATGACATGTACCATTTGGATCGAGACAGATTTTGTCGGTAACAGTTCGATCCACAAAAGAAAGAACAGAACTCTGCCTGAGTGTTTCCTGGTGACTCACTGAAGTCAGAAGAACGATGAGGACAGGGAAACAAATAGTGTCCCCTTTCTTCGTCAGATCAGGGCGAATATTTTGCTACATGCCTCTTGAGGAAAGACGTACAGTCACCTCTGACTGGTATGTCCATCACTGCTTGCCCAAAGTCTTCGAGCTTTGGTGCAGATTCCATCCAAACAGGTCTTGGTAGACTGATGCTGCATCTTGTCAGGAAGTAGCTATATACTTGATCGGGGTTTGAGAGTCCTGAAAATGCAGTACAGGAAGTCATGTGGTCTGTAGCCTGAAACAGTATGACCAGTTGTATTGTAACTGGACTCTGTCTTCTAGCTTCCTGGACTCTACGGACTCGAATACTGGGCCTCGTGTACGACTGATCAGGGCCTGAGTGGCTCAGCACGCACCAGAAATGATACATTAGGCTTTAGTGGGAAAAAATCTCACAATATTTCGTCGGACAAATATGACTGTACAGTGTGCATTAGCCATCTTGTATTGCCAACAGTCAAGACATCAATGCATTTTATAGCAAGTATTGATTGTAACTGGGGATTTAAAAGGATTTTCTGTCTGTAGATGTCAGCCACTCCAGCCACAGAAGACTTTTTCTGTCTGTGGATGTCAGCCACTCCAGCCACAGAAGACTTTTTCTGTCTGTGGATGTCAGGCACTCCAGCCACAGAAGACCTTTTCTGTCTGTAGATGTCAGGCACTCCAGCCACAGAAGACTTTTTCTGTCTCTGTAGATGTCAGCCACTCCAGCCACAGAAGACTTTTTTTTGTCTGTAGATGTCAGCCACTCCAGCCACAGAAGACTATGACTGAAGAAATGGCGGAGATGGTGGGCCTGCAGACTAACATTTGCTCCATTCAACAGGAAGGAAACCATGTAATCGCCACAAAGAAAAAGAAGTTTTGATAGACATTTCTCTGCATGGGTCGTGTCCAAGCCCGCAGTGTCTTGACACACCATAATGGCGTGTCTGATGCTGGCCGGAACACGGCCAGTTGACATTTCCCGCTTCACAAGCCATCACCCTCTAATCGTGCAGTCTGGTTGCTCCCTCTGTTCGATGGCTGGCACGAGCAGTTATCAACTTCACACAGGAGCTTGGTGCTTGGCGCGTGTGTGCTAAAATGTTGTCTTGATGTGATCGAACTATAAATACCTCACACAACGGTTGTCTAGTCGGTGGCATCCCCCAGTTACTCGCATCAGGTGTTTGCCATCAGCAAAAGGACCAACTCCAGCCATGCTTTCACTCAGGACCAGCTCGGCACATGTGATCAAACCAGAGTGTGGACCAAAGCCAGCCATGCTTTCACTCAGGACCAGCTCGGCACATGTGATCAAACCAGAGTGTGGACCAAAGCCAGCCATGCTTTCACTCAGGACCAGCTCGGTACATGTGATCAAACCAGAGTGTGCAGGGCAGCAGCAGTCTGTCAGTCAGCGAGAGCAAGTGGAAGCTGAGGATCTCGTGAAACAGCCGGGAAATATTTTGAGGAGAACACTATCAGCAACCATCCAGACCATACTTTCCCCTCTTGGGTTGGGCTCTAGGGCAACGCCTGGTAGGGGGGGGGGGCGGCGAGGGAAGACGAGGCTGAAAACAACGTTTTCAATTGTGAATCTATTCTGAAGGCCTTTCCTAAAAGATAAAATCATAATTTGGAGAATATTTTCTGAGTCTGATGTTAGTAACACCAGGCATGCAGCGCCACTCGGCGCACAGGCGTACAGACGTAGGAGTACACAGGCGTACAGACGTAGGAGTACACAGGCGTACAGACGTAGGAGTACACAGGCGTACACACGTAGGAGTACACAGGCGTACACACGTAGGAGTACACAGGCGTACAGACGTAGGAGCACACACGTGTACAGAGGTACGAGCACACAGGTGTACAGACGTAGGAGCACACAGGTGTACAGAAGTACGAGCACACGGGTGTACAGAAGTACGAGCACACAGGTGGACAGACGTAGGAGCACACAGGTGTACAGACGTAGTACACAGGTGTACAGACGTACGAGCATACAGGTGTACAGAGAAAGAGTGGGTTATGCTATGAACCCCTAGGTCATACTTTTCTTTAGGTGGAGGGCTGTGTGTGCTGAAGCACCCAAAGAACCTCATCCCCTGATACACGGTACACCAAATAGTGTTTTTTTTGTTAATAACACTCCTTTCTTGGAAAGAAAATCCTCATTAAACATTTCTAGCTGTGAATGGGAGCAATAACAAGTTTCTGTAGCTAGATCCTGTTTGACATCTTTGGTAGCACATTATGTGTTAAATGTTGATATGTTCGTGATGTATGTGGTTCTCCGTACAATCACTGCACGCTTACTGCGCATTGTCCGTACAGGGATTCCCACTGCTCGAAGTTAGGGGCGCGGGAGTGCTCCCTAAACACGCAACGGGCGCTGATTGCAGTAAATGTGGCCAAGTTTCTTAGGGGCGCGGGGTGCTCCCTAAACCGCCAAGTTTCTTAGGGGCTCCTCGAGGGGTTTCCTTCTCTCCGCTTCATTTTCCGTCGCTTTTGATTTATTTGTTGTTACGCGCCTGAACAACGAGTCGTGGTGCAAGTTTGCAGGTATAAGAGGGGCGGGTCATCTGACAGCGTATGGCGGAAATAATCGTATGCTTTAACTGCTGCACCTTTCACACATCACTTCGCGAGCAGACGGGAAAGTCGGGTTCGCAAACTACATTCTTAGGAATCACGGAGACTGCTCAGGAAACATCCTTCCCTGAAGAGAACTCTCTCTTGTTCGCATTGGTCGAGTGGAAGTCTGGCCTAATTCCAGTTCATTTCGGGAATGTTTGGTATTCTTGAAGGTGAAGACACTTGATCGACAAAGCTTGCTGTCAGGCGGACAGGTTTCCCAGCGGCTGGTAACTTCGCTCTGTTGTGAGAACAAGCGTGAGGCCCCGTCACCAGATCAATCAGTGGTCTGCCTCCTCCTGTATCGATTCCAGGCTGTACACTCTACACGATTACCGGCAAAGCTTGCGGTTTGCCCCCCGTATCCTCGTGATCTCAAGCCATCCTTCAGTTGCCTCCCTTTTCAGTTGGGTTGTGGTACTTGCGGGTGGAACGTCATGGCTACCGGCGTGACAGCAGTGACATGGTGGTTTTGAGCACGCATGCGCACAACTCAATAGCGGGGCGATCAAAGAGCAAAATGAATGATATTTGTTGTGAGCGGCACAGCAAGGCTGCGAATCTGCCCGCGCCATTTTATTAAACTTATTGCAGCACTGGCCCGCCCCCCATGGTGTTTGCTGGCAGCACAGGAGAATCATGATGACCGACAGGCCAGCAGATTATTCTTGCTGAACAAAGAAGCTGGGGAGAGGAGGAGAGAGAGAGAGAGAGATGGCCAAAGAAGGTCAAGAAAAAGAAGTGAGGCGGGACATGATGAGAGGGTGGCCCGATCAAGTGAAGGAGTAAACGATTAATTCTACAAGTTCTGTTCAGACGGCGAAGGGCAGCCACACATGCAGGGATCAAGGGGCCCAGGGAACCCTGTTTTCGCCGAGCAAGGCAGCGCTTGACGACTGTCCTGTGGTCTGCAATATTCCACCTTCCTGAAATGTCTTCCCTCTGGTCGCCAGAGCGCATGCCTGCAGTCGAACTTGTGACCCCTTGATTGGGTCACCTAGGTGGGCCACAATTTTCTGGTGTGTAGTTTCCTGGGTTCCCATGGAAACTAAGTAAGCTGGGGCATCAAGGGCATGCTAGCAGCTGAATGTTTAAGTACGTGCACGTCAAATCAGACTTTCTTACATTTCGTTTTCTGAACCACCACCACCACCCACTAGAAATTTGTCTGGACCCCATCGATCCCCCATCCAGCTCCCCTGCACAGAGACTGACCCCTTGTTCCTTGTCTGCTGGTGTCCGCGGTGAAAGGCGACCACTGGAAGTGCCAGACGGTGTCTGGCCTAAATAGAACGTGATTGAACTCCACGAAATGTAGGCGCTTTGACATTTTAGTTCATTTGAGGTCTACATAGAACGTGATTGAACTCCACGGATTGTAGGCGCTTTAACATTTTAGTTCAATTGAGGTCTACATAGAACGTGATTGAACTCCACGAAATGTAGGCGCTTTGACATTTTAGTTCATTTGAGGTCTACATAGAACGTGATTGAACTCCACGAAATCTAGGCGCTTTAACATTTTAGTTCAATTGAGGTCTACACAGAACGTGATTGAACTCCACGAAATGTAGGCGCTTTGACATTTTAGTTCATTTGAGGTCTACACAGAACGTGATTGAACTCCACGAAATGTAGGCGCTTTGACATTTTAGTTCATTTGAGGTCTACACAGAACGTGATTGAACTCCACGGATTGTAGGCGCTTTGACATTTTAGTTCATTTGAGGTCTACACAGAACGTGATTGAACTCCACGGATTGTAGGCGCTTTGACATTTTAGTTCATTTGAGGTCTACACAGAACGTGATTGAACTCCACGGA
>SMGT01010962.1:69129-88420 GCA_004794575.1 Lanistes nyassanus
CATTCGGGAACGAGTGTAGTGTTCTGTGAGTGTTTGTGCATCACGTGGTCATTCATTTCTCGTAAGCAGAGGCGAGATCGAGGTACGTGTTTTGTCATTGTGGTTAATGGCGAGGTGGGTGATGTATGTTGGTAAGGGAGAGGAAGTGAGCTGTGGCACAACCCTATCGTATTAGATGAAAACCAAAATTACCTTGTAAATAAACTACATTTTTATTCTCTTTCTCAGAAATCATCTTTGTTATCTTTAGTTGTGTAATAGAGTGGAGTGGGGGCTCGGGCCAGGGAAGGTTAGTGAGATAGTGATTTCTGAGGTCTCCACTCATAAGTAAGAAATAATTGTTCGCGGACGGGGGGGGGAACGCCACCACGAGCCATTTGTGTGCGTGTGACAAGGTCACGCAGGCGGGGAGAGCAACACGGAGGTCGGTTGTCTCTTTCAAAAACCCCAGTTCGCAACACTAATGGTCATCTGAAAGTCTGATGTTATACGCCCTGGGCCTGCTTTCCTCATTCACAGCCCGCATTCGAAGAATCTCTGTAATTCCCGTGTCAGCGGTGGGATTCAAGGGCACGAAGCCCGATCGTCAAATGTCAAGGACTATTTTGAATAACACGGACCTGCCAGTTACCTATGGAAATCATGAATGCTGTCAAAACTTGGTTTCTTGACAATAAAACACAACGGCGAGTTTGCTCTTGTTTTGTTTGGTGATATTTTCTGGATGTTTGGAATAGAATAGGACCTACTGTAGTCTTTATGAGAAATTCCTGTCAAGTGGAAATTACGGCTGACAAGCCGCTAGAAATACAGACCAAAATGCTACTTGCTGTACAGTCCAGGGTGGAGCATGAAGTGCGCATGCAGATAATGGGACTGGATGTCAACATCAGCCCCATTTGTTTGTTCCAAGTCGCGGATGCTTTCTGAATGCTAGGCTGTGGAGTAGGTTTGCCTGTCCGGTGTTTGTGTGCTGTGGTATGTATCTGTCTGACTGGATGATCTGCCGGAAGGCACTGTATCTGATAATAGTAACTTGCTGCTCTCTCTTTAATTATTAAGTCTGTTGGCTTCTGTCCTGTCTCTGCCAACACCGCTAGGTTAGGGGTGCACACAGGGACACCTAAGACTACTTTTAGTCCCCTGGACTGTACAGACTGGAGTTTATTTATTTGTTGAGTGTTTAAATGGATTAGCAGAAGGGCTGCATACATCAGTCTCGACATTACGTGTACTTGGTACAGGTTTAATAAGGACTTTGGATTTGTCCCCCGTTTCCTGTTACTGCCTTCATCAGGTGCATTGCCTGCTTGACTGTCGTTTTTTTCCTCCACATACGGAATCCAACTTGCATTTTCGGTAAAAACGACTCCTAGATATTGGTTACTGTTGCTAATGACTTTTTCATTTAATTTTAGTTCTGGTTTCATCCTTTATAGAGGATCGTTTGGGTTTTTATAGCAGACGGTTTGAATTCATTGTATTTGAACCATTTGGACCTCTTTGGAGTCTTCTAGACATTCCTAGGAATCTAGGTTCAAGGGTCTTTCTACTTTACCAAGTAATGGTGTGTCATCTGAACATTATTTGAAGGCTGCAATCATTATACGAAATAGCAGCGTACTTAAAACTTTTGATGTCACAAAAATATGTTAGTCTGTGATATGAGTGCTGTTGGTCTGTAGCTAGAAGGACCTGACTTATTTTTGCCAGGTCTCCAGCTATACTTCGAAATGTACTTTTCTCAAAGATGTCATTAAAACGATGTAAGACTAATGTCTTGATACTGGTATGACTTTTCGTTAACATCTCGTAAATTATGAGGTCGGGCCGGAGCTGAGCCTCAGCCTGTAGGTTTTAGAGCTAGTGCGAGTTCTTCCACGGACATGCTCTCAGTCAGCTTACGTTGATCTTCCAGATTTTGGGGTGGGACATTTCTTTCTGCCATTTCTTTGTGTGTGTTGAAGACAGGGTCTAGACTCGAGTTTGAGCTGGCTTCTTGGCTTTTTTTCTTTGTTTCATGCTTTTGTTCGTCTTTTAGTAGGGTGGCCACGGTGGTCCTGGGACCATTGTTAAGGATTTTAAAATCTTTGTCCAACTGTCATTTAGGTTTGAATTTAAGTCTAAGGTTTCTGTGAACGTTCGCCATTCTTCTCTTTTGGCTTGTAGTTTGGTAGATTTGGCTAAGGATTTTACTTTTAAGTACTATATCCTATTTTCTACATATTTGTTTTTTCCATAGTTTTAGTTTGTGTTTTCTATTTTTGACAGCTATACAAGGGCAGCCATAGAAACATATAACATATTTCTATCACAGGACGACAGATCACAACATATCACATATTTCTATCACAGGAAGACAGATCACAACAGATCACATATCTCTATCACGGGAAGACAGGTTACACTAAGCCAAAAGGCCAGTCGCGGATCACAGTGTCAACACACACACAGGCCTCACAGTTTGCTGAACACTACAGGCGTTAGTTAAGAATACGGCAACACGGGGCTGGGGAGGACATCTAGTTTGGGGGGGGGTCTGTCCCATAAGCCCCGGATGGCGGCATTCATTCGTCGCAGCTTGCTGTGGTGAGAATGGGGAAGATCACTAACTGGCAACTGCCCACTAAAAGGGGTGGGGGGATACCAGTAAATGGATTTTGCGCGTATGGATTTGATCTTTCGGCGAGCAGGACTTCTGAGGGTTTTAAAAGTCTCAGAGTGTGGAGACCTCTGTCTGTGGGGGATTGAGGGTCTAGTTTGCTGGCTGTCCCATGGGACAAAGGCGGAAGTGGAGGGAAGGGGCCACAGCAATGTAATGACGTCAGTGGCAGGCAGGGCCCGATGCCAAGTTCGACAAGCCAATGTTCTGTGGGCAGGCTGATTGGGGCTTTCAATCGAAGGATGCGCTCAGCGGGCAAAGCTCGTGCCAGCTTTTCATCTCGCTGCGCATGAGGCAGGCACAGCGCTCGCTTCTACCCCACAGTTCCACCCACCCCTCCCATTTAATTGGCACGTAAATAATTGAGAGGTGGCCCGTACCCCACGCATAACTGCATGCCGGGTACACGCTGACAAGAACGGCCTGCTGAACGGTACGTACAGCGACCTGGGCGAGTTGTTCCTAGACTGAGTAGATTAATCAACGATAAAATAAAATTGTCTACATTTCTCTCGAAATTGTATAAAGTGAAGGATAGACACCACCGCCGCCACCACCACCCATTAAAGACCCTGCTTTACTCAGTCCCTTCATACCACCCACCCCCCAGTCACCTGCATTGTGAAGACTCATCACCAGGTGGAGATGCTTTCCAACCAACCAACCGTTTTCAGCTTGTGCGAAATGATCGCTTGTTCCAAGCGCTGTACCTGATCCTCCAGCTGTTTCCTTTTCCCACTCGGACGCCAGGCACAGGGGGTGTATGTAGACGTAGTGTCACAGGGGTGTATGTAGACGTAGTGGCCCAGGGGTGTGTGTAGACGTAGTGTCACAAGGGGTGTATGTATGATGACGTAGTGTGACAGGGGGTGTATGTATGATGACGTAGTGTCACAGGGGGTGTATGTGTGTAGACGTAGTGGCCCAGGGGGTGTATGTAGACGTAGTTTTAAAGGGGGTGTATGTAGATGTAGTGTCACAGGGGGTTTATGTAGACGTAGTGTCACAGGGGGTGTATGTATGTAGACGTAGTGTCACAGGGGGTGTATGTATGTAGACGTAGTGTCACAGGGGGTTATGTAGACGTAGTGTCACAGGGTGTGTGTGTAGACGTAGTGGCTGAGGGTGTGTGTGTGTAGACATAGTGGCTCTGGGTTCAAAGAGAGTGTCCAAGCCACGTCACTATTCGTACACAGAGTCGCTCTAGGTCCACAAAGATTCCCAGGTGCCTTAACGGGTGTCACCACTGGACGTTATCAGCCGTTAGTTCCAGGTAGTGTGCTGTCTACTGACGTCAACAGGTGTGTACAGTAGGTGTCAACAGTTAATGTCAGCTGTGAGCACACTAAACTACGTCTACTGGCCACAACACTGATGGCACGTGGAGTATCTTTGCAGTTCCCAGGTCAGATCTAGAGATCTAGCGTAGCCACAGAACTGTCTGCGCGCCCTCCCTCTCCCGAATTTCTCTCTCTCTCTCAGTCAGTATCAGCAGCTGGGATCTCAGAACACGTGGAGTCACGTGGCCACAATTATATGATGCTTGTGAACATAACCCCATTCCCCCATCCCCCCCCCCATGATACTGGAGGAGACGTGGAGTCTGTTGACTACACGCAGAGCTAATTACCTGCATCTTGTGTTGGAGCAAGTGGCATAAAGCAGAAGGTTAACAGGGGAGTGGGGAGGGGGCATCTTTCTTGAAAACAGATCAGCGCGTGAGGGGAAGGACTATGTGAGGCTAGTGATGGCAGATGAGGCCCAGGCGAAAATGTATCAACAGCACAGATATCTCATCTTAACACACCTGTACATGTGCACTACATGGCGCTGCAAGTACTTGCTATCCCTCCCTCCCTCTGCCCGCGCTCGTGTGTGTGTGTGTGTGCGCGCACGGGCGCGTGTGTGCGGGCATGCTTGTGCACACGTGTATATTTTCGGGTATCGGGGTGTTTGTGGGGCGAGAGACAAGGGAGTAAGAGATGTGGAGATGGTTGATGCCTTGTAACATCGTCCACTTCCCTGGCAGCAATTTACTGCTTTGGACTAAGCTCAGAAAAGAAAACTTTTCATCCCACCAACAGATCTAGAGCTTCATACAAAGCTTTAAGTGCTGTCCTGCACGAGTTTCACAAAAAAATTCCTTCCCCTATTAAAGGTTTCAACGAGGCTCAGCAACAACAACGGGGTGGTTTGTGTCTTGACTGCAATTTTATGCAAGGATCATAAACAAAACCATTCCCCTCACTGGCAGTCCTCTGGTTATCCGCATAAGAAACCGAAGCTGTTGGCTGTGACACATTTTCTGTTTCACACAAAGCTCAGAACAAACCCACAGGGGGGAGGGGGAGATGGAAAAAATTACGTGAGATCGAAAACCTCCACCCCTCCCACTCAGATTTGTTGCACACGCAGCGTCCTGTATGATACAGTGGATGATACAGTGGATGATACAGTGGATGATACAGAAACGGGCCACACCATGCGTGGTTATCATGCATGAACCATTGCTGGCCACAGATTGGCCCAGTTACTGTGAAACCATTGCTGGCCACAGATTGGCCCAGTTACTGTGAAACCATTGCTGGGCACAGATTGGCCCAGTTACTGTGAAATCATTGCTGGCCACAGATTGGCCCAGTTACTGTGAAACCATTGCTGGGCACAGATTGGCCCAGTTACTGTGAAATCATTGCTGGGAACAGATTGGCCCAGTTACTGTGAAAGCGACTTTTCAACACATTGTCTGAGTGCTCTTGTCCTGAATCCTGCTCTGAACTTGTCTGCACGCGGGCTTTATCGAGCCCCCAGTCAAAGGCCCCTTCATCTAGAATGTCGCATGCACTTTGAACGTTCGCAGGGCTTCATGCAGTTTTAAATTTAAAAAAAGAATGCGGATGGTATCCAGTCTATGGGGTCCCCCCCCCACCAGCCACGCTGCTCGCCCCATATGCCTCATGCCCACACCCACGCGCCTCCCAGCACGCTGTGACGTGACGTGCCTGAGGCGTGATGTCACGCACGCGCCTCCCAGCATGCTGTGATTTTCGTGAGCCTGATGTCCAGGAAACAAAAGCTGCCTGAGATGTTCCAGGCCAACAGGCGGGACCACTGCTGACGTCAGCCTGTTTTATTTTGGTCCAGGCGGCTCGCGCTATGCCAAACAAGGAACTTTTTTGGGACAGTAAAAACCGGTACAAACAGACCCCCACCTCCAATCTGAACTCCGCTTTGGCTAATGAACCAGCCCGCTATGAAAAGCTAATAAGCTTTCTCACACGTGTTTGTGTATATTTTCCCTTAATTCGTGCTCTTTGATCTGAGATAGTTTGATCTCATTCTCTGGCGTCTGAGCAAGAAAAGACAGAACTACACCTGATCAATTCACATCTAATTATTTACTGCTTAAAAAGCTTTCCGAACTCTTATAGTGGAAACTATGAAGAGGCTGGGTTGATGTAAAAGTTAACATCCACCAAAAATATTGTCAGAACTCGCCCTCAGCCCGCTCCCCGCCGCACTGGCACTCGGGTGCAGGCTGTCCTGCCGACACGCCAGTACTATGTGGCCACAGACGTCCAACTTAATTAGCTTGATCATTGCCATGGTAACATAAGGAGAGAACGCTGCTGTCAGAGACAAAGGTCGGTGCATCCCTTCCCTTGGGACCGAGCCACGCTTTGCGACTGACGTCCAGAACCAGGGAATGTCCTGCCTGGGAGGGCAGGATCTTTCAGTTCCTCGGTCTTCAGCATAAATTGCGAAGGTCAACACGTTTTGAGCAGGAGCAAAGCGCAGGCCTGCAGGATCCTGGCTTCACGTGCCCCAAACGTGCGCAGTCGGGATCCTCGGTACGGTGAGGGTTTCGACGCAATGATTTATTTCTGACTGACATGACACTGGCATGAGACACGGAATGTGTTAGATGACAGTTGCAGTGTGTTTCCCGTAAACATGGCGCTTGCTTGATATTTGGTATTTCTGGTAATCATGCCATATGCTCTATAGGATATTTTGGTTCATCATACGGTGTTTCCTGTAAACACACTAGAGTTGTACGACATTCCTTGTCACAAAGGGCACAGAGCAAGGTTGCACACTGAGCGTCTTCCCTCACTGGCCTGAACGGCTTACGGTCAGCGCTAGACGGACTGTTCCCTTGTGTGTCCAGTTCTGGCGGATCACAGCAAGGACAAAGCACCATGCACCACTTACCACTTCACACAACTTTATATATAGGTTACCAGTTCACACAAATTTATGATACATACTTCACCAGTTCACACAACTATGATATATAC
This sequence comes from Lanistes nyassanus, assembly GCA_004794575.1. Taxonomy (NCBI): domain Eukaryota; kingdom Metazoa; phylum Mollusca; class Gastropoda; order Architaenioglossa; family Ampullariidae; genus Lanistes; species Lanistes nyassanus. The sequence continues at coordinate 76,093 of SMGT01010962.1, forward strand.
TTCACCAGTTCACACAACTTTGATATATACGTCACCAGTTCACACAGTAACAGGTGTTCGATATCCCGCCCCTCAACATGGCTAACAGCGCGGACGCTGATAGAACGCATTCGTTACTAGTCCAGTTCAGACAATCACGTGATGTAGCTTTGATCACTTCACACAGCCAGCCACAATCACACGATGTAGCTTTGATCACTTCACACAGCCAGCCAAAATCACACGATGTAGCTTTGATCACTTCACACAGCGAGCCACAATCGTGTGATGTAGATCTGATCACTTCACACAACGAGCCACAATCACGTGATGTAGCTTTGATCACTTCACAAAGCGACCACAATCACACGATGTAGCTTTGATTACTTCACACAGCGAGCCACAATCGTGTGATGTAGATCTGATCACTTCACACAGCGAGCCACAATCACGTGATGTAGCTTTGATCACTTCACAAAGCGACCACAATCACACGATGTAGCTTTGATTACTTCACACAGCGAGCCACAATCATGTGATATAGCTCTGATCACTTCACACAGGGAGCCACAATCACGTGATGTAGCTTTGATCCCTTCACACAGCGAGCCACAGTCACGTGACGTAGCTCTAATCACTTCACACAGCGAGCCACAATCACGTGATGTAGCTCTGATCACTTCACACAGCTAGCCACAGTCACGTGATGTAGCTCTGATCACTTCACACAGCGAGCCACAATCACGTGATGTAGCTCTGATCACTTCACACAGCTAGCCACTGTCACGTGATGTAGCTCTGATCACTTCACACAGCGAGCCACGGGACAGGGACACGTTCGCCTGGTCAGCAGCGCCTCACGGCACAAAGGGCACGTGTTAGGGTTAGGGTTAGGGGTGGGGCTAGGAGTGGGGTTAGGGTGGGCTTAAGGGTGGGGCTAGGGGTGAGGTTAGGGGTGGGGCTAGAAGTATGTGCAATGTCTTCAAAAATATGCTTTATTTTGAAGGAAGCTTTTAATAAATATCAGAAAACATGCCCGCTTAATTTAAAGATCGGACGGGCTTTTTTGTTTTTGTTTGTTTTGGGTTTAGTCTATTGCTCTGAGAGTCTCGCAAGTCCAGGCAATGTCAGGTGCTGGACGGGCACAGTCCTTTCTTTGTCGCCGATATGTCACGTGCCTCCCGAATCTTGTTCTAACCCTGACGTAGTCGAAGAGAATGAAGACTGCTCATCTCAATTCCAGAAGTTGACTTCGGTAGCCGCTGCCTTCAAATATGCCGCCAAGGCGATGTACACAGTCTGAACAAGTCACAGTTTGGCAGAACATCTCTGGTATCTCCACTTCAAATGAACATAGAACCCTCACCCCACCCCTCACCCTAAACCACGATACTTTTTTCTCGCTAAACAAAATTTGTCAAACAATAGCAACAATAACAACACAAACAACACACAAAAAACGTGTGGAAACTCTCACTACAAACACACTTCCATGTTGCTCTTTACACGGAAGATGCATGCCTACAGACTTTTGTTTGTGTAAAACTGTATTTGATTGGTTCTGCAAGATTGTTACTTTTACTTGAAACGCAAGCGAGTTGTCTTGCCCTGAGTTTCGCCCTTTGTACGAAAGCGTTGCCACTGTCCCGCCGGTCGGCGCGTGGCGCAGGCACTTCACGCCACACGTGATGGCGCCACTTCACGCCACACGACCAGCCAGACGCTGAATCCCGCTCAGGCACTGCGCGAATCCTGAGCTTTCACATCGCGATGAAAGTTTACCGACTGTCTTGGAACTTTTAGTGACAGTTTTGAAACGTTCCCACCCCTGATGTATGCACGTGGCGTTTTAAAAGGATTGCAGCATGTCTGTGTGGATGATTCTGTTTGTGAGTGCTGTGGCGCACTTACCGAAGGAGATTTGCGAGTCCCCAGGTGCCGATAATGTCCCTGTCGATGTAAGTAAACGGATCTCTTCTCCAATCCCTGACATTCGTGACGTTGTGGCGACACTATTCTTTGGCACTTGTCATGGCTTTGGCGCATTACACAGCCGCGAAGTAAATTGGTTTATAAAGAAGTCTGCACCATGAAGCACAGCAAGCACCACCCTCCCCCTACAGCTCTACCCCCACCCATCCCGACCAGCTTCCCATGCCTTGAAGTTGCATACAACAGCAACAGAGGCTCGCCATACAGCCCCGGGTGTCTTACAAAATCCCTTCCTTTGCATACACGTGCTGCAAAGCTTGGAATACTGAAGTATATGATGCCAGACCGATGCTGCATGCATTCTGCCAAGGTCTTACGTTGCGGCTGTGATCAGACACACTTGTCCTTCTGAAGTTTTATACCAACTAAGCAGCTCTAAGTCTGTGTGAGAGCAGTTAACCAGCTCTGTAAACAGACTACACATACACAGAAAAAATACGTGTACCGCAGAAGGAATCTATCGCCCACGCGCCTTGTCTTTGGTGACAACTGTTGCCGCACAGATCTGTTTCCAGGGTTAGCTGGTCAAGCCGATGAAAATAATCTTGGTCAATGAGACAACCAAATGGTGGGTTGACTCAAAGAAGCCGTTCTGTTATTTTGAAGGGAAAGTGCTCCCACCTTTCGGTGTTTTCCCTAAAAGGAGTTGGTGTTGTGTGCTTCACATAATCTGTGTCGCGCCTGAAAGCCCAGTCTGACTGTCTTTTCGTGCCAGGTCCTAAGCTGAGGCAGAGCTCTCACCTTTCACGTGAACGCGTCCACCAGCACTGCAGACGGCGCGGCCGACAAGGGCTTCCTGTCGTCTGCACTGTCAGGACGGCAGCGAAATGCTGGGGCAGACGTCTGGTACAGGCGCAGAAACAGATCGAGCAAACTGTTGTCTCTGTTGATCCGAATGGTTCTCGGCTCAAAGGGAGATCACGCCGGTGGAGATGTTTGTCTCCCCTCTGGCGGCTGTAACGGCTGTATATGACGTCATTAGGTCGTTCTACCCATCTGGTTTATTGTGGATTTTCGCACCTGTTTCAGGGATGTAAAGAAACGGTCGAGAAGTTTATGATCTCCTCAACTCTGTATATCTTTTCTACGGACAGTTTTTTTTCTGTCTTTTGAGCCCCTCTGTCTCTTGTAGATGTCTCTCTCACTCTCTCTCTCACACAGTCTCCGGCAGATTCTCTCTCACTCGCTTGCATGTCGTATTTTGTTTCTTTGTGAAGATGGGAAATTTTGGCTCGTGCAGGTGATTTTGATTTTTAAAAGGGAATTGAAAAAATATATATAAATCCTGTTGAACACACCCTCTGATAACTGTATTTTACAAAACCCACGAACTGCCATTCCCGGAACTCTCCTTATCGGAAATGCTGCAGTGCGCCTGCGTGCGAGCCAGCCAATGGCGCGGTTTTAAATAGAGTTTAATGTGAACCATTGAAACAGACTCGATCTGTCCCTGATTAACCACTCAGATGCAGCGGGGATTCCATCTTTTATGCTGACGTCACGATAGTGTGATATACTGTGGGTGTGTGGGAGGGGATAGCGGAGAGGGATGGGGTCAAATAGACCCAGTCAAATAGACCAGGTCAAATAGACCCAGCTGCTAAGACTCGGCCTCGCGTGTTTGGAGAGGATGTTAGACTGAATAGAATAAAAGCAGCGACAAAGAACTAACCACAACAATCTGCAGTGAGTGCAGTTCAGTGATTTCGACTGTTTGCCCAGCAGGTCAGCGCGACTTTACAAGACTGAAAACATCCGGAACACCTGGTGCCAACGGCTTCGCTACAGCAAAAGCTGCTCCACAAGTGGGTCGGCCGTCTGCTTCCTGTTGCTCTGTCAATACTTTTCAGTGTTGAGTCCGGTCTGCTGAGTCCGGTCTGGAAAGCACTGCCCGCGCCTTGTCTCGGTTCTTTTGTTTTCTTTTTCAACCAAAGTTTTATTCTCGATCATTTCAAGAAACACGTATAGGCTGAGTGCTGTTCAGGTGTAACTTTTAGCTGTAAGGAGGGGTGGTGGTGAAGTTTTTTAAACTGTGTTTTCAAAATATATCCCTTTTTTTAGCTTCGAAGTCTCTTTCTTTCTTTCATTCTTTCCTTCTTTCTTTCTATGTACGTGTTTCTGTGAGCCTGTTGGTTTGTCATTGTGCTTACGTGTCTGTGTTAGTGAAGTGTTTGTACAAGTCACACACAGATCACACACAGATCACACAATCACAATGTTTGAACAGCCCAGATGTGAAGCAAACAAGTTAGGAAACCAATGAACACATTTCGGAGACAAAACGTTTGTACGGCGTCTGTCTTTATAACTAGCGAGTGGAATGAGCAGTCGGTATTTCCACAAACTCTCCCCGACATCGCCAACAGGTGTAGTGTTTGTCTCAGTGTAGAAACAGTCATCACAGGAATGCAACGTGCGCTGAACTTGGATACGTGACAGGGTATGTATACAATACGTGACAGGGTATGCATACATGAAGAGACAGTATTATGTAACAGTACGTATATTGTGAACACAGATTTAACAGTATGCGACTGTATAACAAGTTTCAAGAAAGCGATAGCATTCAATAACTCTATAACGACATGACAGTGGGTTTTACAATTAACAGTGTGGTGAATAAAGAGATGACTAGAAAATGTAGTCACGTGACATGCAGTGAACTGTGAACAAAGAGATATGACAAAAGGTTTTGAGGTGACAGTGAATAGATAACATCGTGACTAATGTTCCCTCTAATTTTTGTCGCTGCGGACGTGGTAATAATTAACGTGATGGAGCGATGAAATTGTTGTGGACAAAGCCCCGCGCTTTGTACGATACATGTAATGTCACTGACCAGTCAAAGCATCCGAACGCAAACCGTGTCAGTAAATATCGCATTTTCTGTGGCCGACTTTGTGAAAGTTTGCGACAGTACGCCTGTTTGCTGCGAGCCAGTTCCAGAGTCGCGTGAGGGAACTTGAAAAAAGCTCGCGGCCGCACAACCAGGAGCCTGCCGGGACATCGATAACGAAATGACAGCATCAGGCCCTAGTGTGGAAACACGATAGTGAAGAGAACAAACGTGAAGGTGAGAAGATAGCAATTTGCAGTGACTGAAAATGAAGAGAGAGAATCATGCTACCGTGTAATGAAGGAAGAGCAGTGCGTATTACATGAAACGTGTACTATGGCGAGGGACGAGAGCATTGTGTGATGTCCTAGGACCAATATAGCGCCGTGTGACAGTCAAACCTTATATGCACAGATAAAGTAGATTCACAGCAACGTGTGTAACGTTTGGTGTTAGAAAACTGACGGTAGGCCTATTATCAAAATGCATCGAAGAAAACTTCAGAATACAAAGACGAAAAACATTTCCAAAGCTGACATCGTTACCATAGCATTTGTTTTTTAATATCTTGCAAGCGTGTCGGTGCTTACGGTGTCTACTTGTTCTGGACTGCCTCCAGAGGGCCAAAGAATTAATAAATAAAATGAAATGATTAATGGCGGGAGGGGGGTATGTCATCGTGTCGTGCTTACTAATTTCACACACGCATTCACGCCACGCATTCTATCACACACACGCATGTACAATCATCTGCAGAGACAAAGACATGATCAGCACCAAATCAAACGAACACTTGCATACACACTTGCATACACATTTCCAACGGTTGGAAAGCGGTTTTGTCAGTACCGAGAGATGCATAGCTCTGTTACACTTCAGTGGCCCTATTAAATCAACTTGTGTGCACAGTAATAACATGCAGCAGTCTTTTCGTTATGTTTTTGATTCACATTGGTCAAAGTCAAGACCGTGTATTGCAAGACATGTGCTGTGAACACAAGTTCTGGATACGAAGTTCGTACGTGAACAATCTCTGCTGTCAAAGCACATCAACCGGCACCGCGTGATGTGGCATCCTTGTTTATGTAGCTATTCATGCATGGGTATTTTCCGGTCAAAATATGGATAAATACAAGCATTTCGTGTCGTGATTTGTGATTTTGAAAGATAGTCTTTTTTCTATGCAGTAGGAAAAGGTATGTAGCTTTATCCTGAACACATGTACAGAGGGCATGTACACTGGTAAGTGTTAGTGAACAGACTTGACAGGTGTAAGTTCTTTACGTACTGGCAGCGTGCTGAGAACAGAATGCTAAATGTCGGTGTGCTAAGTGTCAATATGCTAAGTGTCAATGTGCTAAATGTCGGTGTGCCAAATATTGCCGTGCTAAATATCAGTCCGTGCGCTAAGTGTCGGTGTGCTAAACGTCGGTGTGTTAAACCTCGGTGTGCTAAATGTCGGTGTGCTAAATATCAGCCAGTGTGTTCTGTGCCTTTGACATCAGTCGGAATCCTAAACACTGATCAGTGTGCTCAATATCAGTATGCGAAATGACAGCCTGAAGTGCATAAATACACATATTTATATGTACACAACGCTGTTAATCATCATTTATAGACGTACACATGAGCTTTTTAAACACCAGTGTGTTGAGACTTAAACAGCAGTGTGTTAACTACATTGGGTTAAATACCCTCTGATTCGATAAACAGAATTCAAAAATACAGTGCATCGTGGAAATATTACATGTGTTTTATTGACACATTGCGTGTGACGGAAATATTAGATGTGTTTTATTGACACATTGCGTGTGACGGAAATATTAGATGTGTTTTACTGACACATTGCGTGTGACGGAAATATTAGATGTGTTTTATTGACACATTGCGTGTGACGGAAATATTAGATGTGTTTTATTGACACATTGCGTGTGACGGAAATATTAGATGTGTTTTATTGACACATTGCGTGTGACGCAGTGTGTCTTCTTTTTACCTCGTCCTTCATCGGTTTGCTGTCTCCTTACGCACGCACGCGCACACACACAGGCACAGGTACGCACGCACACACACACACACACAGAGGCACAGGTACGCACGCACGCACACACGCCGAGTCTCAGAAAATTCGATAATTGACCTGGCTGCTACACTGCGTGTGGGCAAGTCTGACCCACTCGGGTTTTTTGCCCTCCAAGTTCATTCGCCTGCCATCTCGTTCACAGCACGTTTCTCGAGAAAGCCGGACCCCAGGTGGGGCGAGGCGCCATGTGTTACATGCTTGAGCAGTCAGCTGTGCTGCTCTGGTGCTGACACCATCTGATCTATGACGTCACAGGCTTCAGCGCCTGGATTGCAGCTCTGCTCCGTCGGGCTGTGCCTGACTGCACAAACATTCGGTAACAATACTAATCACAGAAGTTTGTTTGGTCTACAGAATCGTGAGTCTGCAGTCGAACACAACACCAGTAACACCCCCCTCCTTGCCCCTAGCCCCACACCTTTTCTCTTCTCCGTGTAGTGCTTGACGACCGCATACAAATGGATAAGTTTTGAGTGGAACCCAATCTCACGTCTGTGAAGTTCTGCAACTCACTAGAATCAAAACGACGTATGTTCCCGAAAGACTTTGCACTTGCTTCCAAAAGCTGTTAAGAGAATAGTTAACTTCAAAACGTTAGAGCAGTATATATCTGTGGATTAGTTGCCATTCCAGAAAGATTCTTTACAACGGATGAGCTACTGCTCGATGCCTATCTCACGACAGGCCGTGCAGACAACAGGCCCTCACAAAAACACTCGTCTTGCTGACGTTTTCTCTCGCCTCCAATGCCTTGTACTTTCCCGCCCAGGCGTGTAATGGGTTCAGATGACAGATAAACTGGATGACTACATGCAATTCACTCGAACAACTTACCCACTGAATGCCTAGAAATTTTCCGTTGTATCAAGGAAGACAACTCTAAAAATGTTCTACTTTTTTCCACTGTTGACAGGCGATCGAGATTTTATTTCAGGAAAACTCCCAGCAGTGGGCCTGTCAGACTGACAGCGGTTATGAGAATTATCGAGCGTTTTGCGCGAGGGGCAAATATTGCCTTCCTCCCTTGGCATGACGTAACTCCAGGTCACCACCTGCATGCATATTTAGGGTCAGAGTTCAGACAGCCATTCTGAGTTCACTGGTGTTGACCCCTTGTGTGTCGTCAAACACAGAACTTCCTGTTTCCATAGTTTAGTCTGCAGTTCATGGAAGGTCTCACCAGTCGCCCGTTAAATCTTTCAGCAGTTTTTGTCATGAACGCCAGGCTGGAGATGACGTCATCAGCAGTAGGCTTGAGATGACGTCACGATCAGCAGGCCGGGTGACGTCACATCCGTGCGTGGTATATTCCCAAAGCAGTAGGAGGAGGCGCATTTATAAGCAGCATCAGACAACCTTTTGTGAGGGACTTGCATGACTCTGGTAACCAGTTCTTGGAAATACTGTGCTGCCCCTTGCGATCTGTGGAGTGAAACAAAATCAGTAAAGATGTGGCAACAGTTCCATCAGCCGTGTTCCAGTGTATATTGGAAACATACGTATGGAAGTACACACATATACAGAAAAGTGAGTGAAGGTAGATTGGGTTAAACTCTTAACAGTTCGCTCCCTTGACTATCGATGTTATAACATCGACGCCATAGTGACCTTATTTCTATTTATATCACATTAAGCTTTCTCAGTAAAAACTGTTTTTTCTTGCTAAGTTATCATTTGATATGATTAAAGTTTTGAAGTTTGTCACTTAAATGTAAAAATAATGCTACTTTTGTGTTTTCAAACCACCATGAAGTGAGGCTATACCAAGCTCGCGACCATCTTGTTTTGGGCAGTGCTTTCAAAGTCGAATATCTTGAAAATATGAGCAGTTCAGAGCTCAAAGTTGATAGTTTCTACTCAGAAGATAAGTCATTTGAGATTTCTGATAAGGATATTGAGGAGATCAATGTTGAGAATATTTTATCAAATCTATCATATTGCAACTGAGATGCTCAAATGTAAGCCTTTGTTTCCTTCTTATTGATATCACATAATTCGTCAAAAAGATAAAGATAATTTTAAATTTGTTTTACCCTGTTTGCCATTTTCACAATTCTGTGTTTTTGTATCCTGGCAGCTTTTATCCACTCTAAAACATTTTTTTTTTGGTCCATGCATTACTGATATCGACTGTGGTTGATATGTTGCGGATGTTGTAAACAGCTTATGAAAGAACTGCAGTAAGGTTTAGAAGACAGAAAACACAATTATTTGTGTAGCTGATGAGAGAGAACATTTCCAATATTATAGTTATTTGTTTTTTTTATCACTTTTCAATTAAAATTGGTAATTACAACACTGAAGGCCTAGTTCAGTGTCCCAGTGTTTTCTTCAAGCAGGGAGGCAGGCGTGCATAATTCTTTCTAATTTAATCAAATACATTTTATTTCCTGACTTTTTGGATTTATATGTTTAATCTTTAGGCATTTATAATATATAATAATTATTTATAAATGTAAGTTTACATAAAAATAGGACGCCATTTTGTCATTTGGGTTTTGTAAAGCAACTTTATAAATCATTCCCCAATCCTAAGTTTCGCAAATCCCAAAATGAGTGTGTACCATTGACCTGCAATATCTCAAGTATCTGAGAAGACAATGTAACAAAATTAGGATATGTTATGTAGAATTACATGGACATTCACAATATAACTGAGAACACAAAAAAGTTTCCTTCTTTGTGACTTTACAGTCTTACTTTTTTTGGACTGTGCGTACAACTGTGCTTTGTGATTTAATTAGGAATATTTTATTTTCAGTACTCCATTTGTCCTTCTATCTGTATTATTTCAAAAGTACATTCATTTTCCTTCATTTTGATGTATGCCAAGCTCAGATTAGTAATAGTTTTTACCTTGAAAAACAAACATTTCCATGACAGCCCCATTTCATGCTAGTAGTGCCCCTTTAAACCAAGAACTGTTAAGAGTTTTAATTGTTGCTTAGAGGACAGGAGGCAAACAGTTGATGGCCCCTCCCTGTGTGTGTGTGTCTGTGTGTGTGTGTGTCAGAGAGAGAGAGAATGGTCAGGTAGCTAGGGACTCGAACCTCTGTGCTTGCCGCTGTTCCTGACGTGCTTTTGTCCAGGTGACCCTTGCGTCAGACGTCCGACACCAGCAGACGACGCGGTGCGTCAGCACTCTCGTGAAACTGTTTTGTGCCAGCCTGCTGGTGAGCACAGTTCGCTGGCTGAGAGCTGTCCACAACAGTCGGGGAGCCCTGGCTGGTGCCGCTGTGAGGGGGCAGGCGGGGTGAGGCTGACCCTTCGTCGGGCGTGCCGCTTCCAAACCCCGACTCCTGGTCGTCGTTGCCCTGCAGCAGCAAGCTGCTCCTGCACATGCGCAGCGAGTCCCTCTTGCAGCGGCGAGCTGCTCGCGCCTTGTCACGCGCCGCGCCGCTCAGGGTCGACGCCCTCCGGTTGCCGAGTCCATCGACAGACGTGGAGCCTGTTTCAACATCCTTCAAACCTTGCCATCTGGGGACGTCATGTCCCGCAGAAGCCTCGTGGCAAGCTCTCACGGCACCTGCTGACGTGGCCGAATCTGATTGGTCCGCCTGTGGCGATCGTCCGCGCATGCTCCGGATGCTGTCTTGCTTCCGGCGCTCACTGAGCGAGCGGTTTTCTCGGAACATCAGAGACACCCGGGGTAGGTACTTCAACCTCTCGCGCCGGAGAGTGACGGAAGGATCCTCCACTCCGCTGCTCTCGTCCGAGTCCTCCGGCAACGACCCTTTGTTGCACGTGGCCTGCGCGCATGCGCCTGACCCCGCTGCCACTGCGGCCATGAGCAGCTGCTCGTTCTGGGCAGCGTTGGAGGTCAGGGTGTGGAAGGCCCGGATAGCCACGCGGTTCACAGCCTCGCGTTCGTGTTCGATGCGCTTGGAGGGGATGCCCTTGAAGAAATTCTCCAGCATCATCTCCTCCTCCATCTCCTTGCGCTCTGTCTTGAGGTACTTGATGATCATGACGACGATGCCCAGCGAGTAGAAGACGAGGACTGCAGCGATGTACATGACCGCCCCAGTGTCCGTGTCGTGCTGCTCCCCTCCTGCAGTCGTCTCCCCCTGGTCCTGGTCAGGGGGAGTAACTCCCGCCAGCATCGCGGACACGCCGTCCTGATCACGCGCACACTCGCGCAATGCAGTCAGCAGGTACGACGACGCTGTGCTGTTTGCCGTTGTCATGACAACCAGGCCACTCTCAGGTCACGGTCACGACGGTCGTCATGGGCAACAAAGGTCACCAGGTCACAAAGGTCACCAGCTCACCATAACCTGGCCGAGGGAAGTACTTTGCACGTCAGACAGGGTTAGGTCGAAGACGCCCCCGAAACCCCCCCACCCGGCCTAGCCCCCTGACTTTGGTGCCACGCCAACCAGACACGGCCAGTCCGTCAAGATCCCGTCATCCAGTGTTCACTCAGCGAGCATAACCAGGGCAGTGAGCAGTGCTCGGTCGTCGGCCTTGCGGCTGCCATGTCCCAGGCCACTAACACAGGGACGGCGTGGACAAGGGGTGGATGAAGGCGTCCGACTGTTCGCGTTCTATTTCACACATCGACGGCAATCACATCTCCGCCAAGACCGCGACCGCAAGAACAGCCTGCACGTGCACGGCGCGCTCGAGTCGTGCGCCGAGAGCAGAGGAACATCTTGTGAGTCGCGGGAAGCAGCCGGTGAGCGGTGCCAGACACCGACGCGGGAGAAGGCTAGCGACCACTGGCGCTGCTACATCGCTGCTCTGCGAGCCATCGCGCCACAGGAGGGGACTGGCAGCCGCGTAGCGGGCCAGGGAAAATATATTTTCTCTTTTTCTTTCTTTGTTTCTGCTCGGACTTGGCCGGATGTAACTTCACCCTGGCTGTAGGTCCACGATCCACCACCCCCATTCCCGCAGCCGAGTTGCGCTTTGGGCATGCGCACAGCCGTAGCTCGGTGTTGACTATGGCGGGGCACGGCTCGCCAGCACGCGCGCGCACCCGCTCTGACACAGCGCCCTCTGTCGGAAATCCCACGGAGCATGGAGCTGTTTATGGTGGCCGCCTCTTGCCGTCGGCCGCGCGTGCGTTCTGTTTGCGTGGGTGCTGGGCGTTCTCCCCTCGCCGCCCCATCCCCCTATTCGCACATCTCCTCCTTCCTGCCCCTCCCCCCGGCCTCACGGTATCCGCGTTGTTCACTGTCTGTGCGTCTTGGCGTGCAGCAGAGATGAGCTAAGGCCAGCCTCATAGGCACCAGCAATGCGAGTGACGCTAGGTGGTGACGTCATCTTACAGCAAGAAGCTCAGTACTATCCCACTGGCCTGTCGGGTTAATTGCCAACACCTCACTACCCAGCCTTCCACGCGCGTCTCGTGCTCATGAAGCTCGCCCGTGCAGTGGCTGCTGAGGGTCAGTGAGGCCCCCCCCCCCCCCCCCCCCCCCCCCCCCCCCCCCCCC
>SMGT01010962.1:101716-116662 GCA_004794575.1 Lanistes nyassanus
ACAGTCGGACTTCATGTGCCCATGCGTGCGTTTTACTTATGAGTCGCAGTCGTTTGGAGTGGGCACGACAGGCTTTCTCTGTCATTCAAAGACGTCGGCAGAGGTAGCGAACAGTGTGATGGTAGTCTAGCGTGGACGACAAGGAAGACGTGAATTCCATCTCAGTAGTTGAAGAATCTGGTGCTGGAAGTGCACTTTACTGACCCGGCCACTTGTAACCAAACCCCTGCCTGATGCCCATGTGCACCCGCTAGTTGGCTAGTTAAGTACACGTGCACTCACCCGCTCGTTCGCTAGTTAAGTACACGTGCAGGAGCCCGCGGGGTGTCCGTAGGAGAAAGATAACACGAGAAAACTAAGAACTGAGTATAAATACGTCCATCTGCAACAATATAGCGCTAACAGTCGAACCTCCATCGACTCCCAGACCCATCAGACGTCAAATATGCCCCCGAGGGCTCAGCTGCGTAGGCCTCAGGGGTCAGCTATTTATAGATCCACGCCCCAGCGCTGAAGCCGGCTCCGTGTCGCGGGACCCGTCTTGTGAAACATTGAGGCCAGGTTTTCATCGTGTATGTGTCCAGCTCATCACTCAACCCTCTTTCGGAAAGAAGTGCGATCAATGTGGAAACTCCAAGTGCTCGCGTCTGCAGGCGCGCGCGTGCCTGCGTGCGTGCATTATCTGCGTGCGCGGGTCTTAATATGTGCTTGTATGTGCGAGTGAACGGATGTGTTGAAACGTCCTTGTGTTGCAGAGGAGGGGAGAGGGCAGGACAGAGAGAAAGAGAACTCTCTGTCATCTTTCAAACCTGCTCAGCATATCCTAGCAAAGCAATGCAATTCTGTGCACATGGGCTACTTTGCACCTACAGCAAGATACCTCCCAGCGACCTCCACTAGATTTCTGCAACCACCCTCCGGCAACACTGAACTTGCACCCCACCCCACCAGCACTTTCTCTCCCATCCTTTTTCCCTCCCCCCTCCAAGTCCACCACCCAGCCCAGTAGCACCCTACGCTAGCTAAAAGCTGCAGGTGTTAAGGTAACCGGAGGCTACTAGGCACATTTTTCGGGGGCTGTTTTTACATCCCTGCGTTTGGCGCTGGTTACACTGCCAACCCAAATCACACATGAGCCGTGTTTATTGCAGTTTACTAAAACTCGAGTTTTTATCGCGGGTGTACGTGTGTGCACCCACACCTCTCTCTCTCTCTCTCTCTCTGAAGTGTAGGCCTGTGAGGTACGCGTTTCCTTCACACAATTTCAAATCCTGACTGAAAACATGAGCTTACGTTCAGAATCTGCCTACATTTCGAAATTTCGCTGACAAAATATAGAGGTTTTTCAGTTCGTTGATGCTGGTTTACCGCTACATGTACTAAAGTCCATACACTATATAGACTATATAGACTATATTCTCTATATACACTATATAGACTATATAGCGGGGACTACACACTACGCCATGGTGGTCGTGCTATTTAGTTGAGTAGCTTACTGCTGCAAAATGAAGTAGCTACCACAATTATTTATCTTTATTTCAGACCCCACAGACTGAAATACAGCCACTTTTGGACGAATGACTTAAACAACAGCAAATATCTTTGACTGGAGCCTGCTCACACTTTCAGGACAGCCAAGATAGCGTCTGAGGTGTCATGACCATTTCGAAAATACGCTACACTGAAAATCTTCAAGATAGATGTGCTCCCTCTGTCCGGGGAGTGTTTTAAATGTTTTTAATGTTTGAAGCTGCCGAAACGATTTAAAAAGTTACGTGCTGTGCGTGCGTGCATGTGTGCGTGCGTGCGTGCTTGCGTGTGTGCGTGTATGTGTGCAGTGTGTCTGAGAAAAAGAGAGGGTGAAAAAGAGAAAAAAGGCATTGTGCACTCCATACGGCATTGTCCGCTGGCGTTGTGTATTCAATACCGTATTGTTGAGTGTCGGTGTGTATTCCATACCCTACTGTTGAGTGTCGGCGTGCATTCAATATCGTATTGCTGAGTGTCGGTGTGTATTCCATACCGTAGTGTTGAGTGTCGGTGTGTATTCCATTCCGTAGTGTTGAGTGTCGGTGTGTATTCCATACCGTAGTGTTGAGTGTCGGCGTACATTCAATACCGTATTGCTGAGTGTCGGTGTGTATTCCATACCGTAGTGTTGAGTGTCGGTGTGTATTCAATACCGTAGTGTTGAGTGTCGGTGTGTATTCCATTCCGTAGTGTTGAGTGTCGGTGTGTATTCCATACCATATTGCTGAGTGTCGGTGTGTATTCCATACCGTACTGTTGAGTGTCGGTGTGTATTCCATTCCGTAGTGTTGAGTGTCATTGTAAATTACTCCCAAAAAGGCAGCAGAAAGGCGAAGCGAAAGCTCTTCAGGAATGTGGAAATAAACTTGATGTGTGAAGAATGTGTGCCTTTTGCACGGTTGTGCACAGCAAATCATCATCATCGTCGTCGTCATCATCGTCATCATCAACGACAACAACATGCAGCATCGGCTGCTTGTCCGACGTAAGCCCTCATGTCGTCTCCTCGGGACGCAGATTAATCTTGCCGCTACCGCTTGTGCTTACACGTGTGGCCGCTTGACCGCGCAGGTCGATAATGCGTAAGGAAATTGATGGAAATAAACTGATCAGCAACTCCCATCTTTATTCCAGTCGCGGCGATTAAATGGTAGTCACTGGGACAGTCAACATCCGCTTTCATTTTCTTACCTTTCTGCGGAAGAGCGGCCTATTTTCTAGGACACTTCCTGCCCGGGCAGCAAGGCCTGCCAGAGGAAGACGCCTTTTCATAAAATAGAGTTTAATATCCGAGCAAGCCGTTACATAATCTAAAGCTTAATATCCGGGCACTGGCAGCGCACGAGACGTGTCGTCATTTCTGGGTAATCCCCGTCCTGCCACCAGACCCTCATTTCCGGGAACTGCAGATCGCTTGGAGTTTGTCTTCCAGGCTGAGAGCTTTGTGTTCTCTGACGCACTCTTGTTTCGCTTGCATTATGTAATTAGCAAACCCCTTTCAAGGAAAGATAGTAAGAGTGTGTAATTTTGGTAATTGCAGCTGGTTAGCATATCCTTTAAAGACGATGACACTACCACCACCACCACCACCACGATGATGATGATGATGATGATGATGATGATGATGATGATGATGATGATGATGATGATGATGATGATGATGATGATTTGCTGTGCGCAAGCGTGCAAAAAGCACACATTCTTCACACTTGGCACACCACTTTTCCATGTCAAAAGTGCAGCCCACTTTATTTTTCGCACAACAGGAACTTAGTCGAATGGTGTGAGAGCAGCTTTATAGTAATAAATTAGAGTGCACCCCTACATTTGCAGATGATACATCTCTTTGCTGAGACGCATGATCACCGTGCATTGGACTAGCAGCGTCTCATAATTCAGAAGGACGAGAGCTCGGTGTCTGATCATCGTGAAGGACATAAACAAGGCGTCCAGTACTTCAGCCAGGTGTATGACCGTTTAGAATGACGAAAGCCAGGTACCAGGAATCTCGGAAAGGCCCAAAGGTCTGCTTGTCCCGCTAGTGCGTGTGTCTTTTCTGTGGTTTTCGGCACTGGGCCGGTCCCGATGTCCCAGGGCTGCACAGAGGTTGGCCATGAGAAGGGGGGAACCGGAAGGTGACAGACGTCCCCCCCCCCGCCATCTTCGCCTCTTTGTGTCTGGCACTGTCCTGCACAGTAGCACAGACTGCGTGCCCATAGTTTGTGGGTTGAACCATTGGCGCATAATCTGACCTCCGGTCCCTTCCTCCTTCACCGCGACCTCTGAACTACGCCCTCTCGGACACTCGATAGGATTTCTGTCCCTCTGTCCCTCTGTCCCTCTGTCCCTCTGCCCCTCTGTCCCTCTGTTCGCTGGGGTCTGCAGCGGCTTTTCACGGAGTTACAGCCGTCCGTGTCTGCAGGGTGTCCGATCACCTGAAATGTTGGATTTTATTGGGGGGGGGGGTCCTTCGTCCATTTGCTCGACACTGACATTCACACGCATGCACACAACCACTCACACAGGCACACATTTTTATTGGTTTAGTTTTTCTTCCAATCGTATCTCTGATGCCTACTTTATTCCACCATTCCGTGTTCTACAATACAAAGGGTCGTAGGTTTGAATCCCTTGTTCACCACACATGCGTTCTTTGCCCGTGGTGTCTGTATCGCTCGACCCGGCCACTTTCTCCACACCTCCAGGTTCCCTCCCCGCCGCCCCACAACTCCCCCCTTCCTCCAACACTCGTCATCGGCTTCTCCTGTCCTGGTCCAGCCTGTGGGCGACAGAACTTGAAAGAGCCTCACACACGCGCTCCAAGCAGACCAGAAGTCCGAGCTGGTTACTGGAAAATAACCATAGACGGACCAAGAAAACTAGAAGTCCGAGATGGTTACTGGAAAATAACCATAGACGGACCAAGAAAACTAGAAGTCCGAGATGGTTACTGGAAAATAACCACAGACGGACCAAACCCGGCTCGCTGAGGACTTCAGTAGGAAGGGAAACGTGAGCCTAGCGCGGGCCAGCTGGGGGGTTAAGATCAGATTTCCCGCTCGAGATCAGGTGTCCTGAGAGGAAGCAATCACACCAGTTTTACAGGGTTACCCCGCCTTAGGCTTGCACCTGCTTCGTTATAAGCACGCTTGATCACAGACCCAAACCGATCGTTATCTCGCGGAAATTCCCCCACCCCCACCCCACCCCCACTCGGTTTCTTTACCGCACCTCGAGTGTAGCGCTGAACCAACTTAACGTCCAGGTCACACCAGTTACTGCCCTTTGCCTCGCCCTCCCACGTTTTACCGGGAAGGGGGGACGCGGGTCAGGTGGGTACTCGCATCGCCAGGCTCTACACGTCTGCGCTGACCCTCCGGAGGTCGCTATAGAGGTCAGGCGTCAGGGGTGCGGTATGGGGTCTGTCGTAATTAGATGCGCGAAACACATGCGCGGCAAATCTGGAGGTTTCAGAACTTCCGCTCTAGGCACTTCACTGTGGCCGAAGAAAAATAGTGTTGCAAAATTCTCTCGAAATCTGCAGTGTGTACCACATATTTGCAGAGGTTCTGGGCAAAAAGAACGTGATCGTGGATACAAATATTTCGGCCAGAAATATACATTTAACGTGCGTGATAAGTCGACGAATGTCTCGTTCGTTGATAGATCTGTGTGGCAGTGCAGAAACCTTAATGGTGGTAAGGTTGTTGTGCATGAAAGTACACTGTTAAATTTTTTTGTTTAACTATCATACAAATGTATATGTAACAAGTATAAAAACGGAGAAGCTATTACACGGTAAAAACAAGGCGGCTGAATTTGGCAGGGAAGAATTTTGATTTAAGTGTGGCTGAACTGAGGGACTACACAACGTACTCACGTCTACAGTGTTTTGCTCATTTCGAAAACTGAAATTTTAAATAGGCGACTCGTGGCGAATGCTCAGCGCCTGTGCGCACACTGCACGTACATAATTGTATATATGTGGGCGTCTGTGGACTGGGGATGTGTGTTTCTGTTGGTGCATTTGTGAAACGGGGGAGGGGGTAGCGATCTGTGTGTCTTATCTATGTATTGTCCATCACATTGTGTGAATGCGTGCGAGCGCTGCGAGCAAAATTGGTAGGTTGGTTTGGCACATTACAAAATAAGTTAGGATTAGTTTGCTAAGTCTATTGTGTCTCGAATACTGCTCAATCAGCGTATAGCTACTCATAATTTTTTTCATACATTATGCAGTATGTGACGCTCGTTTCTACAGTCGCGCCAAATCCTTACGACGATGGTTGCCGTCCAACACTCATTTTTTAAAATTTAAGACAGGACAAAGAAATAGATTTTTATTTTCCTTTCTACTTCATAATGCTGTTTTACTGTATACATTTTTGGCAATTACTAGAATTAGTGCTTTACATTGCAGACTAGTGGATGTCTGCCATTATAATTGTTCACCACTTAGATGAGGGAAAGACAGTAAACTAGCAAATTGTAGCAGATCATAATTTTTTTCCCTTGAATTTGCTGAGAAATTGCACTGTTATTCCTTGATAAATGATATCTAATCACAAGCGCTGGAACTGAATTTCAGCATTACCTAAAACGCAGCAATGACAGTTAACGGCTCGTAATGATCCCTCAAACTGCGATGTACGTGGTTCTTGTGCTTTTTTCACCAAATTTTAAGAAAAAGATAATTATATTATTCTGATTACGAGATGGATGTGACAATGGAAGTAAATACAATTAAAATGACTGCATCTTGATCTCATAGCACAGCTAACTCTCGAAGTCAGTGGTGACAGCGCTACTCATCTTTAAAAAAAAGGGGGGTAGGGTGCTTCTTCTCTGGGAATTTTCACAAGCCACGTCTTAAACTTTTCAAGAGATTAATGGAAGGACAAAGCTGGGCACTTGTAACTGTGACGTGACGGGCCGTACCTTATCTAACTGAACTCGACTTCTCCAGAATTACTGGACAAACTTTTATGGTGATCTCGTAAAATTTAGATTTAATTGAGCAATTGTCACCAAAACCTTTACTGCAACAGGTCAATGGTTTCTACACCAGAGGGTGACGACACTTCCAAAGCTATTCAACGACCAGCAAGGAAGCTATGACACTGCCACGATCAGCCCTACACTCTATACCTCCTCTTGACGTTATTGCCCGGCCACTAACTTATGACATCTCCTGTCTCCCGCAGGATAAAACCACCTATCTTAATCAACCCGAGTCCCAGACTCTAAGATAAGTTTATGGCAAGAGCAGTCTTACAAGGCGCAACAGCAGAGTCACTTACTAGTTTGTCTCGTAGTCGGCAAATACACCCCGTGTACCTGCGTGAAATGCTGGAGCCCTTTTACTCTTTCCGCGTCTTGGCTAAGATGGCGAGGGGTAGAGGTCCGTGGGTCTACACGTGTCCCCTTCTTGAGGTCCTCCTACATTAACTCTCTCTCCGTGTCCTATCCCCGTCTGTGTATCTGTGTATGTCTCTAATCGCGTTTTTGCCTCCTTAAGTAGTAGGCGTTCTGACGCGTTAACCTCGATTAAACCGTTTCTGGCCAGCCTAGGCTGGGGCGGAGCTATCAGCCTGTCATGGCTAATGACATAGCGTACACCTTCCAAAGGGTCGGGAAGGGGAGGAGCTAGCAGGCTAAACTAAGAGTGACAGATGATAACCTAGGAGTGACATGAGACAGTAATTTAACTTATTACAGTACACTGAGATACGCAACAGATTCGACGAGATTTTGTAGTAGCAAGGGCTGACATAGTGCAGCTACCTTACATACAAAAGAGAGTCGGCTGGCAAGGCCGGAAGTTTGCTCACCTCCAAAAGTTCAAGGGTCACATGCATGCATAATTCTCCGTAAGACCCCATGCTCTGTGAGGTGTGGGTGAGCTGACGGCATGAACGCAACGCCAGTGTGAGATTGCACGTGCCTTTGTTTTTGGAGATGAAGCAGAAGGATTATGTCAAAGGCAGCTGAGTCCACAGTGTCACTGTTGTAGTCACTCAGACTAATTAACATTTTCAGGCACTTCAGTCACGAAGCCGTTAAGCCACAGAGCCAGCCCATCGGTTACTCAGCCAGACTGTCAAACAAGCCCTTTCCTGATCTCAGGTAAGCCCTCTCATGGTTTCTGCCTGATTCTCTAGTGTTATCTAGTGCTAATTCGTATCTGTGTCGTCTTGAAGAAGGGGTAATGGACCGAAACGTCGACTGTTACTTTTTGACTGGACACATACTTTTCACGCCTAGTAGCAGTCACGCTGTTACTTTTCATTCCGCGTCCCCTACGTGATCAAAACGTAACGAGGCGATGATTTTAATTTGCTTGCAAACGGGCAACAATGTATTTTATTTCGTGTGTAAATATGCGTTCATAAACATTCGGACTTACTGTTAGGTACATTCGCGTACCTAACAGCGGTCTTAAGGCCCCTTGACACTGTTTGTTTCATGCGCACTGGGCGATGGTAAAAAAAAAAACGGCCAGTGGAGGGGTAGTGACAGCAAACTCAGATGAAAGCAATACAGATCTTGACAGATGTCCTTCACAGTATAAATGACACTAAAGATGACAGTGCAGATGACACTACAAACAGACGAAACAAAGCACTTTAATCTCACGGCGACAGTCACAGTTTATGACAACAATAATACTCACAGGGACAACCACAACAATCATCACACACCAACAACCACAGTCTGTGATAACAACAATCATCACACACCCACAACCACAGTCTACGAGAACAATAATACTCACAGGGACAGCAACAACAATCATCACACACCAACAACCACAGTCTACGACAACAATAATACTCACACGGACAACCACAACAATCATCACACACCAACAGCCACAGTCTATGACAACAATAATACTCACATGGACAACCACAACAATTATCACACACCAACAACCACAGTCTACGACAACAATAATACTCACGGACAACCACAACAATCATCACACACCAACAGCCACAGTCTATGACAACAATAATACGCGCACGGACAACCACAACCATAGTCTGTGATAACAATAATACTCGCACGGACAACCACAACAATTATCACACACCAACAACCACAGTCTGTGATAACAATAATACTCACACGGACAACCACAACAATTATCACACACCAACAACCACAGTCTACGACAACAATAATACTCACATGGACAACCACAACAATCATCACACGCCAACAACCACAGTCTGTGATAACAACAATCATCACACACCAACAACCACCGTCTATGACAACAATAACACTCACACGGACAACCACAACAATCATCACACACCAACAACCACAGTCTACGACAACAATAATACTCACACGGACAACCACAACAATCATCACACGCCAACAACCACAAACTATGATAACAACAATCATCACACACCAACAACCACAGTCTATTACAACAGCAATCATAACAGCAAACACTCTTCGGTCAATACTCCCTGCCAGATTAGATCACGGGGCTGACTTCCACACATGCCATATTAGAGTTTGTTCTTCGCAGCCCTAAAAAAGCGTTCTTTGGTGGAAGCGTGCGAAGGACATGAGCGAGAAATTGCCTGGACATCGTGTGTGCGAAAACAGTAAAACAAATGCATGATGAATATGGACAGGCAAAATGTCTCGTCTCAGCTTTGTAACCTCGTGATATCCTTTCACGTCCTAGCCAGGCCTCTGTCCTCAGCCAATGCTGAAAGCTCTGTTTCTAGAAAGTCACACATTAGGAATCAAAAAGTGGGAAGAAAAAAAGTGGTCATGTTTGTTCAGAAATTCCGGCCGGTGCAAGAGAAGAGCAAGTTTTCACCCGCGGTGTGAAGCAGGGCCCAGAGCAAATGTTTGCCGGAAGTCCAGGGATCAGTCATTGCGTTCGGACACGTCTTCTGGGTCGGCAAAACAATTCGTTTCTCACAAGGCGAGCATTGATCGGGGCGAGCAGAGAGCTTCGCCAAACTCTGGGCCGTAATCCCACACAACACAGTTCCGTGCCCTATGGCCGGTCATGGGAGTCACGTCCCCTTGGTGCATCGGAACAAGGCGCAGGGTGAGTGTTTCAGCGATAGAATCCTAACGCTCTTTCTGTGGACCCCCCCCCCCACCTCCTATTTAAAAAAAAATATTTTCCCCTTCTAGCCTCCTCTCTCACCCTGTCTTCCGTTCCCGGAGTTAGCCTTCAAGTGAGGCTTCGCCAAGTCTTTGCAATGGTGTGTTCTGACGTCAGTGACACACAGCAGTTAAGGCTTGGGCAAAGGGTCTCAGGCACAGCCAGACTTCAAAAAGGCTGCAGACACTCAGACCTGAGACCGAAAATATAAAGAGAAAACATAAGACGAAGAAACAAGTGTGTATCCTGCTACATTCCAAATGTTGGGGATGTTTCTTTCTGTATGTTCGCAGACTGTATATTTGTGGGAAGAATAGATAAATACTGTACACTGACAAATTTATTTAATGGCAACCCCAACAAAGTACTGGCAGCGCTAGACACAACCGTATGCTGACGTGTGCAACCAAGGGAGCCAACTGTACCCAAACACGTAGCAAAGAGAGAGTCGAAAGTTAGGAACATGGCAGATCTTCTAGAAGATCTTAGAAAATCTGCCACGTTCCTTACTTTCGACTCTCTCTTTGCTACGTGGTTGGGTACGGTTGGCTCCCTTGGTCACATACGTCAGCATACGGTTGTGTCTAGCGCTGCCAGTACTTTGTTGGGGTTATCATTTGATGATTTATAGCGCTCCGTCCTCATTTGTTCTTTGTTGGTTAAATTTATTTAAGGTTATGTAGCGTGTTGTCACTTTTAGTTTTTATCATTAAAAATATACAGAGTCAGATTGCCATTCACTACCGACATTTTCAGACTGCCTCTGTGGTCTAGTGGTTAAGGTGGCCGCTTCCGCTTCCATTTTATTTGAAATGCAAAAGTTGTCTTTTTTGGAGCGTTTTCGGTAGTGTCAAGTCCACCACACGCAACCCACCACCACCACCACCACCACCACCACCACCACCGCCACCACCGCCACCACCGCCACCACCAATGATATCGTAGGGATTTCATGATGGAGCTGTCAAACAAGGAACTCCACCGTCTTTACCTGTTGTTCGAAGCAAACATCGAAAACCGAAACTTATGCAAACATGTTTTTGAACTGTTGTCTATACAAACATGTTTTATGAACTGTTTTCATTTCAGCACGTTTTGCATGTCCCTGACAACCTTAATTCGTATTATTATACATGTAATGTAAACAGTTTTGCACACAGTTACCGTCCCTTCTGACATCATATAGGAATTTTAAAAGATTTTTTTTCTGCTCACAGGAGTACGTGCGGGGGTATCAGTCTCGCGGCAGCCGAGGCGTTGAAGACCGCAGTGCAGCAGTTTCCGGTGTCGATTGTTTATTACCAACCAGAAGGGCGAGACTCGGAGAAGCCTAATAGTAAGGAGATGATCAAAGCAAACAGTAAACTAGATCCTTAATTTGTTGCGACTATTAATGTTTACTTGCAGTTAAAGAATTTTAAAAGGCTGTGAAGTTTGACAGTCACATCGCACCTGTAGACCTCAACGGAAATGGCCGGCTACTGTCTCATTTGCAGCCAAGAAAGATGGTTGTCGCCCATTCGCCTCCCACAAGATAAATACCAACCACTGGGATGAAGACGGACTGAGAGGCGAGGGTAGAGTGAAACAATACAAGCTAAGGAG
Organism: Lanistes nyassanus; assembly: GCA_004794575.1. Classification (NCBI taxonomy): domain Eukaryota; kingdom Metazoa; phylum Mollusca; class Gastropoda; order Architaenioglossa; family Ampullariidae; genus Lanistes; species Lanistes nyassanus. The sequence goes on from SMGT01010962.1 coordinate 113,001, forward strand.
GGTGGGGGTGGTGTGTGACAGTATCTGCAAAGGTAAACGAGGACAGTATGACGCGCTTAAGGCTCTGGACTCGTGGCCACAGACAGACACGCAGAGCCCAGAGGCGAGATGTGAGGGAGACATGAGATCAACCCATCTTTCGTAAACAAAGGTCCAGTCGGTCATCTCTGGTACGATGTCGTGTGAGCTGGGCTCAGTGGTCACTTGTGCACAGCTGTGCTAGCGTGGTATGCAGGGACGAGATGCACAGCTGGGCTAAACGCGTCAGTTCTGGCTCCACAGAACGACACAGACAACACCGTGAACTGTACAGACATCCTCGCGGAGATACAAAGGACACCCTCACAGACCCACAGGACATAACACAAACACCATCACAGAGCCACATGACACGACACACTCACAGACCCACATAACACCCTCAAAGACCCACATGACACGACACAAACACCCTCACAGACCCACATGACACAGACGCCGAACACGCCTGACATTTTCAAGAGACCTACCCAGGAATCCTCTTACTGTTATATGTCCTATCTGTCCGTCCGTCCGTCCGTGCTGTCTGCGTGTGCACGTGCAAACAGTTGGGCAAAGTGACTAAAAGTGTGGGGGCTTCTAAGAAAATCTACCTGGTCTGTTAGCGAGTGTGACAGGGCAGCTGAATAAGTAACGGTTACAAACGACATGCATTAAGACTTTTTATCGCAATGTCTGTGCGTAACAACGATTTGTAAGTAGCAGTGGCGGTTGAGATGATGCGATGTACACTACAATCTGAGGATGTACCCTAGCCGCCAGACAGACGTGCAGAACGTCACCGAGTGAAGGCGGGAGGTAACTCTATCCAGTACATCATGCTATTGTACCAAAACTATGATACATCATGCTTACGAAAGACAAGGTACACAAGCCCAAGTAAGTCTTTGAAAAAGAAGTGTTGTGAACGATGGACAGTGTTTCAGCCTCTTTTTGCAAGTAATGCAATGATAACAATCTTGACACTTCTCATTAAGCCCCGGACACCCTGTCTCAAGCACTCGCTAACGGGTGGCGTTGGTTGAAACCGTCTGCCCAGCAGAGGGCCCCTTGCAGCTGGGCTAGAACACACAGGAACACACCCAAGTTAGTTTACACGGGGGTTATAGTCAATGCTTGCAGTCTGGCTGTTCATCACGTCGCACCGTTTACCTTCCTTCTGTATCACGGTCGTCAGCACGGGTGACCCCAAGGTCAATGTTAACAGCGCCGTTTGGGACTGGTTAATACGTATGTCTTCGCATTTTGACTGGCTAAAAAAAGAAACCTGATCTTGCTTTGGTAAGCAGAGGGTTAATGACACAGTTTTCTTGCTGTCTGGATGCACAGATCGTGTCAACGACTGGACATATGAAAAGATTTGCAACAAAAAAAAAAAAAAGCGAATTCAAGAGGAGAAATAATTCGGTAGGACCGCCATGTTTTAATCGCGAGCTTCTTTAAACTCTGCCCAGCAGTTGGCGAGGTTTTCACTTAAAACAGGTTACAGACTTTTTACAGTATTTATAAGTATATACAGTGCTGGATTACGAAATAAACTTTCATACACCCTATTTTCTTTTGGTAGGTTAGCAATAACAGAAATATAGACAATTATTTATGGTGATAAAGTGTTATTACAGAGACGGTTCAGCTGCCAAAGAGGCCGCTATTTTTTTCTCTTAAAATCACGAGATTTTTTTCGAGATAGACAGCAAAGGTTCGGATCCATACTCCACATAACGCCTCGAATGTTAAATTGAGGAATCGCTGCTCTTACAGTCAGGCCTACGATTTCTTTTTGGCCGTGTCTGTACACTCACCCTCTCACCCATCGTAAACTGCGACAATCTGCATTCGGTGGTAGGCAGTTCTATCTACAGCACGGCCATGGCATGAGGGGGTCGCTAGGTTACTTTGTTTCAGTTTTACACGTCACTTCCTGTATAAGGCTGATAATGTCGCTAGGCGGAGTGGGCACAGGGCTGCCACCAGCGACAGTATGTTAGGAATAGTTGCCTAGACTCGGGGCTATCTGTGACGAGCATCGCTAGAGGAACTGTTGGAAGTGTTTGTCAGAAGTCCGAATCACCTGCATAAATGGAAGTCGAGTAGAAGAACTTGCCCGGCATTGAATCTAGTGACCATGACTAGATGCAGCCGAAATTAGCACAGGAATGTCTGCCTATAACTGATTTATTAAGATATAAAGATATTTAGTTAAGAGAGGTGATGAGCTCTGTTCGATGGAGCGGGTGAAACTTACGGGTGTAAAGTGTGCATGAAAATTGTCACTAAGGTACAGCCTTCTAAAAATGAAAGACAAGCATTTTAACAGGGCCTGTGTATGCATGCAAATACTGATTTGCACTGAAATCGCAAGAATTGGCCTTAGCTTTGGCGTCGTGTGTGTGGAAGGACTTCCAGTGGTTGAAATAACATTAACTGTAGTTCAAATAACACTAATTGTAGTTCAAATAACACTAACTGTAGTTCAAACAACACTAACTGTAGTTCAAATAAAACTAACTGTAGTTCAAACAACACTAACTGTAGTTCAAATAACACTAATTGTAGTTCAAATAACACTAACTGTAGTTCAAACAACACTAACTGTAGTTCAAATAAAACTAACTGTAGTTCAAACAACACTAACTGTAGTTCAAATAACACTAACTGTAGGTCAAACAACACTAACTGTAGTTCAAATAACACTCACACAAGTGATTAGTGTTAATGAGCTGATTTCCCTCCCTGGCAAGGGGATGGAAGACGTGTTGCCAAAGGGCAGGAAGACCCATCGACTGAGAACTGAAGTATCGCCAGTTCACGGACAAATGCACGGAACGAGAACAGGGCGTAACTGTGAAGATATTTGTACATTCTTGGGCTGGCTTGCATGAGCGTTCGTAGCTTCCATTCCGGTCATAACAACGGTCGTAAAGCCCATTCGCCCTGTGTATGTTAAGTACACCTTTACGAATAAACAGGAGATAAAAACGCTCATGCAAGCCACCCTTGGACTGGAGGCGAAGTCGTGTAACAGGTTTAGAAGTGTTTACAATATTATTTGTTTTATTTGATATGTGTTCCTTTTCGATTACTTTAGTGAATACTATTCTATGCTTAAGCCCATACTGTCTTGTGCTGGCATGGAAGCAAGTGTTCGTGCGACAGGGGAGATTTTCATTAAAGCAGTAACATCTACCTAGGAGTCTAAAACTCTTCCTCTGTACATGCAAACCTAACCCTCTACCTTATGTCACCTCGTTAGGTATTGTGGTAAGTTTTTATCTCCGTGTAGGTCCATCGCCTGCTACTTTGTTGCGAACTGGGGGTTTTGAAAGAGACAACCGACCTCCGTGTTGCTCCCCCCGCCTGCGTGACCTTGTCACACGCACACAAATGGCTCGTGGTGGCGTTCCCCCCTCGTCCGCGAACAATTATTTCTTACTTATGAGTGGAGACCTCAGAAATCACTATCTCACTAACCTTCCCTGGCCCGAGCCCCCACTCCACTCTATTACACAACTAAAGATAACAAAGATGATTTCTGAGAAAGAGAATAAAAATGTAGTTTATTTACAAGGTAATTTTGGTTTTCATCTAATACGATAGGGCTGTGCCACAGCTCACTTCCTCTC
>SMGT01010962.1:116672-126815 GCA_004794575.1 Lanistes nyassanus
ATTGCTATGTCAGCCAACGATTTCGTGGTATTCCTAGACGCTGTCTTGAGGCTACTGCCCGCGCAATAAGAAGCAGTGAGTGAGTACAGGCCACAATTCATCTCAGGCAGCCGAGTTAACAGGCCACTGGGGTCTCATGCCAGAACCCATCTTCTTTTACACTTCAAATTGGGGATTCCCAAATCCCGATTTCTATCGGGACAGCATGAGAGCAGCTTACTGCACGACGTGCAAGAACAGAGCAGGAGAAGGGATACGTCTATAGAAAATGTCATTATAACAAGACAGCGACAGAACTCTCGGGTCGCATTATTATCAACGCACAAGGCAATAAAAAAAAAGTGCGTGCCCTGTGCACGAAATTTAGCCGCCCTCTCCGCGCGTGCAAGGATGTTTTTTAAGAATCCCCCCAGGACTGGACTGATGTATGCCACCAAGCAAACATAGTGTCCTGTCGCAGGGCGAAAAAGCCAGAAGCCAATAAAACTGGGCTGGATCTTAGTTGTCCCCACTCCCCCCCCCCCAGATGGGAGGGACAGTAAGCAGTAACTACAGTCTGACGTCACCATTTGTCACTCACGTCCCTGGCGTTTCTAAAACGTGCAGTGAACCAAGATGTTCTAAAACGTGCATTGAAACACGTGACCACTCGTTGGTCGGAAGACGGTTTTCAAGTCGGAAACCTTTAATGCCACAAAGCTAGGAAACTGCAACCCTAACCCCTATCATTCGTGGAAATGCTCATTATAAGACTCAACGCCTGAAAACGTTACACTTCGTGGTCACGCACGGCAGTCCGACAGGCGCGTAGCACACAGTGGTACAACGTGGTACAACGTGGTACAACGTGGTACAACGTGGTACAGCGTGGTACAACGCTGAGATTCAACGAGAACTCCCCACGAGCTGTGCCGAACGAATTAAGGCCTTCCTACACTTGCAATGCTCTCAACGTTGAGCGAAAACATTTTCCGAGCATTCTCCGTACACGGACGCAAGACACCTGCACTATTTTACCCGCCAGATCGTCACATAATCATCACGTGTTCGCTCTAGGGGCTGACAATAGTAACACTATGGATGATCACGAACAATTTATTCTGACCACTGCAGCTTCTGCGACTGCATTTATTTTCGCCCAGCAGTCTGAGAAAACAAAAAAGAAAAGACGAATGTGGGTTCCACAGTGCATTGCTCGTCGAAACCAGTTGGGAGCGTACGCATAAGAAGTGTAAGAAGGCCTTTACGTAGGCCGAACTCTGTACTGTTTCCAGGGTTACCAGCGTCGTGCTTCTGCGCTCACTACTCCTCCTAGCTGCCAAAGAGTTAAGTCCCCTGTTTCCGAGGCGGGCGACTTTCGCGCCTCGTTCTGCTGTATCTGATGCCAGAAGGCAAAGGTCAGGCGCGATTAGCTAACACGCTATTCCGCAATATTCCGCTCCGCGGGAGCGTCGATTATATCATTAGATGCGTTCAGCGCTTTCCGCGGCAGGCACCATAGGATAAGACATTCTAAATATGCAGTAGTTAGCACTGACACACGATAGCGCGCTTTTTTCCAGTCGTACAACAAAAGGAACTTAGGCAAGCGAGAGTTGGACAGACAAGTCAACGTTTCGGGGCATGGCCCCTTCTTCAGGACGGCACAAGCGGACAGATAACAAACAACAAATAAAGATAACTTAGCTGACAAGGATGCAGAAGAAGGGGCCATGCCCCGAAACGTTGACTCGCCCAACTCTCGCTTGGCTAAGTTCCTATTGCTGTACCTTTATTACCCCAAGCCGCAGTCACCTGTTTGTTTTATCTTTTTTCCAATACACAAACTCTTTCACTTCTGTGCTAGCACAGTCTTATCCATGGAGTCTCACGAGGGATGGATAAACTTCTTGCGATGCTCGGCTGTACTACTGCATGCGTCCTCCCCGTGACACTAACTTGCCACAACGAGAACCTTACATGGACTGACGTCACCTGTCAGCAAAGCCTCGTCATTACGTCATTACCAGGCGACAGCGGCTGAAAACTGACGTCAGTGCTAAGCGGTTAATACCAATGACGTCCTAAGCAGACGCCTGTGTCTGAGCCAGCTTGTCCTTTGGACAAGAGAAGCAATGTGCGTACATCCCGTGTATACGCAGTACGTCACAGCGCAGTGTGCGTACATCCCGTGTATACGCAGAACGTCACAGCGCAGTGTATGTGGAAAGTCGGATGGAAATAAAATATTGAGACATTTGCCGAAAGGGGTTAAATATAGTCCCATTGCAAAATGTCCGGCCATATTCACCCAATCGCGTAAAAAGGGCTTTAGCAAACGCTGTACGTTACTTTGTTAGTGATTTAAAAACATCTAGAAAGCAAGCAGCCAGTTGCCTATTGAATCAATCAACCAACCGACCGACCGACCAACCAACCAAGCCCACCCACCCAAACCCACAAAGGTTTTTAAGGAGATTGTATGTACTACCCGACAGTCAGGCCACTCGGACTGTGTGTGTGTGTGAGAGAGACAGCATCTAGTCTCTAGATTGTGGTGCACCCACAACGCGTGCTCTGCCCGCATGGGAGGCTGCTGTTGTGTGTGAGAAATCCTGATTACCGCGTGAGAGATGGTGTTGAAATTTCCTTCTGCCAACTGCGAGAGATGGTTATTGCGTGTGAGGGATCCTTTTATCAGTACTGACAGACCTTTGTGTATCGCGCGAATGATATTACTGGGTGTCACATGCGGATTATCCTTACGTCGCGTGTGAGAAGCATCGTAGATGTTGCAAGCGCGAAATCTTAGTTCTGCGTGTGTGTGGGTATGGGTGTGTGCGGTTGTGTGTGTGTGTGGGGGGGAGTGCATTAAGTGTGTGTTTGGTGGGGGTGTTGCCCGGTGAGATCCTGCACCGCGTGTCCGAGATGCTGTCATGTGTGATAGAACCTCTTCTGCCGTGCTAAGGATCCCGCCGTCCCACGTGAAAGATCCTTCTCAAAGACCACAAGCTCAGAAGTGAGGAGTTGGGGAGGGTACGAGGGGTTCATAACTGGCCTTCTTGATACCCGCCCCCACCCCACCCCACCCCACCCCACCTTCAAGCTATTGATCCAATACACACAAGCGCCGACAGCCATCAGGAGACGGGGGTTGCAGTGTAAGCTAGTTTTACTGACACTGTCTTTTCACAAGCTGGGCGCTTGTGTGGCTCGCAAAAGCTTCCGTATCACTGGCCATACGTAGGCCACACGTTGCAGACAGCTGCAGGTTGTACAGATAGCCACGCACTACAAAGATAGCCACCTGTTTCATAGACCCACTTTAAAGAGAGTGTACTTCAAACCTAACAACCCTCATTTCCTGTACTAACACATGGGAAATGACAAGAAAACGTCATTATCTGAGGTAAACTTTCAGTATGACGCTTATTTATATATTAAAAGTGCACAAAAAGTGCAAAAAGATAACTCTGTGAACATGTATCGTGAAAACGTGACATCGGTTATGTTCCGTCCCCATATGACGTCAACAGGGTATCTTCACTTCTGTTATGTGAGACTGGCGGTGTTCGAGTAGAGAGATCAAAATGGGGAAAATATGCGGGACAAACACCAGTAAAAAGACGATAAAATTTCAGTCACAAGTCTTTACAGGAGCTTAAAAAAGTGTCATTTTTTGCATACTATGCATCAATACTTATAAAAGTGCATTCTCTAAAACCTTTTATTTAGTCCTAAAACCGTAGCTTTTGATGGCTGTTCGTGGCTGTTCTTGGCTATTCGTGCATCTCGACAGACAGGGATATGATGACATTTCAAAAACATACCTTCAAAAGCTCCATACATCTGTGATTTTTTTCTGGTATATTATGCATCAGAAACTTATAAAAGTATATTTTGATAATAGCTTATCCGTTCTCGCACGTGCTATACCGATCGAATTGTTGCTATTCCGTATTCGGGGTTTCGAAATGGAAGGCTACACGGCAGAAGAGCAGATCTGTAAAATGTACGTACTCAAGTGTCGATTTTTGGCATATTATGCATCAAATAATTCAGAAAGTGCATTCTGACGCTCGATAAACCTTTAAAACCTTTTATTTAGACCTAAAACCATGATCTTTCGTGGCTGTTCGGTATTTCGTATGAGCAGACGATAACAGTACTGACACAAACCTGTAAAATGTACGAACTCGTGTCGATTTTTGGAATATTATACATAAAATAATTCAAAAAGTGCATTCTGATGTTCGATATACTTTTAAAACCTTTTATTTAGGCCTAAAACCATGGATTTCGGTGGCTGTTCGGTATTTCGTATACACGGCAGACGAGCAGACGATAACAGTACTGACATAAATCTTTAAAATATACGTACTCGTGTCGATGTTTGGCATATTATGCATCAAATAATTCAGAAAGTGCATTCTGATGCTTGATATACTTTCAAAACCTTTTATTTAGGCCTAAAACCATGGATTTCGGTGGCTGTTCCTGGCTGTTCCAGTGTTCGGTATTACACGGCGGACGAGCAGGCGATAACTGTACTGACACAAATATTTAAAATGTACTTTACTAAAGTGTCGATTTTTGGCATATTATGCATCAGATAATTCAGAAAGTGCATTCTGACGCTTGATATACTTTTAAAACCTTTTATTTAGACCGTGGCTGTTCGTGGCTGTGCGGGGGTTTCTTATGACCGTGTCATGCCGTCTTTGTTGTTACCCTGGTGATGTCACGAGCCTCGATTCGGCTGTTCCGGGTCAGTCTCCTCAATGCAGAACTTTCGATTAAAATAGTGACTGATCGGTCGATCTTCTGGTAAAATGACTAGTGCCACGCGATTCCCCAGATTTGATTCTATTTAGGCATACAAAGTTGCCATGGAGAGTTTACCCTCACTTTAAGAGAGAGGAGAGAGAGATCCTGCCCTGTCCCTGACAGACCCTGTTGTGTCCCTGACCAACTGTCACCTCTCCCTGCGCGGTTATTTCATTATTGTGCATCTGTTCAGGCATAGTTCTGTAGTGCAGGGTGGAAATTCCTGCACGCCAGTCTGGTGTTATCAATTCTGGGACCTCCCGGGGCCCATCTTACAGTTAAGTTGCAACAGAATTCCTTCCGACACGTATCGTGACCCTGTCCACACCCTTGCAAGCCGAATGTTTTAGGGCTAGGATGTTTGTTTACTTCACTCTGGGACCGCGCGACCGCGCGACCGCCCCCACCCCCCAAATCTCAAGAAATCCCCGGCTTCGGCTACAAAGTGCAGAAACCCATTAATTTTGTTAGAGGCCGGAAAGGGGTTTTGAGGGCTTAGCTGCATTACTGGGCGAGACCACATAAGATCTCTTCATGCTGTGCGTGTAAATAAAGAAATGGCCGAGTTTTAGTCCCTACAAGTGTAGACCATACACGTGCATTTGCGGGATGTGTGGGCGTATGTTTGCAAAGATCATCTCAGCAAAGGATTTCAGGTTGTCAAGTGTAAACTGAAATGTACACTGTCTGAAACAATTACGGGCAAAAATTTTATTGACTAAACGTATCTGCCTGAACAAGCATTTACATAGTGTTTGTTGCACAGGTGCCTGCAACTTCTTTTCTTCCATTTCAAAGACAAGGCGGGATGCGTGGGGACTTTCGGGTCCAGAAAACAAGATACTATTGTTCGCGAAATCAGTGCACGTGTGTGCACGTGCGCGTGGGTGCACGAGCTATTCTACGTGTGCTGTGTGGAGGTAACGGGAGGACAAGGGTAGTTGTGGGAGGAAAGGGGCGGAATTTGACAGGGACCCGTGCATTGTCCAGTCGTGCAAAGTGCAGTCTTGACACACCTAGTCGTTACCTGGCGCGCAGGTGAGCGCGCGAGAGGTGAGAATTTTCTCGGCTGCCTGTTCAGCCGTTTGTTTACTTTTCCCGCTGTAGGGCCGGCCTACTGGCGCTGGTCGCCATGGTACCGCCTTGCATGCCGGGATCGCGCAGGGGGCGCAGCTCCAGGTGAAGCGGCGGGGTGGCGAGAGGGTGAGATCCAGTGTTGACAGACCTCGGTTGTCGTCTGGATGCCAAGATGGCGGCACCTTTAGTCTCGCTGGCCACTGCCGGGCAAAACAACTTCAAAAGAAGTGCAAGATTCACTTACTTGGATACAGCGCGCATCAAGGTAGTGATAACATTGCCTGAAGACGTGAAGCGTTTTGGGCAAAGAGTAAACACAGGGAAAAAATACCACTCCAATTTCTTGGGCAAATGCCGAAAATTTCAGGCAGCGTAAGGTCGTAGTTCGCATGGTTCTTCTTTTCTGTCTGCAAACGCTGTGCTCTGTCCTACACCCCTTCTGGCAGTCTACGGCAATTAATCCACACCAAAAAGGTTGAAGTTCGCGAAATAGCTGAGTACCTTTCACTTAAATTGTCGTTGCTTTGGTGCAAAGATCCAGAAGCACTACCCAGACATTACTGATATGCACAACGAACGGCTTGAGACGCAACATCAAATCTCCAAACATAATACGCGGATTTTTTTTTAAAAAAAGGATAGCTCTTTCCAGTTAAACTTGCAGTTGAAAAGAAAACAAAGCTCTCAGAGATTGTTCGGTCTTCGAAGAATCGGAGAAAATAAAGTTTCAACAGCTGGCTCCACGGCCTACCAGAGAGGTAAGGGGGCAACGCCACGCTCCCAGCACCCACCCCCACCCGGCGCTGCCAGACTAGTATTAGAATCAACAGCGGCAGCGCGCATGCTCCACCAGACGGTGCTCTGCGGTCTGTGGTGTTCGTTGCACGTGCGATGCGTGCACGGGGAGTTTATTTGACTAGCGTCGGCTTCGGCCCCCACCCCCTCCCCACCCTACACCCGAGTGTTTACCCAGACGCCGGCCGGAGCAGGCGGTAGCTAAAATTTCCTCATCATTTGTCCGCGCTCTCCAGGCTTAAAGGCGGCAAAGAACACCCTCAGCTCTTTCTTTAGTGGCAAGCTCTTCCACGGCTCCAGAAATAAAACTTCTGGAACGGTAATCGATACCCCGGGTACCTGAGCCGTTATCGGCCGTCTGGCAGCTGACATCCAGGCTGCAATGAGGCAAGCCACGCTGATACAGTATGTAGCAGCCCCACACGTCACATTGTGGTGTGGGATGTAACGGCCCCGCAAGTCACGTTGTGATACGGTATGTAGCAGCCCCACCAGTCACGTTGTGATACGGTATGTAGCAACCTCACCAGTCACATGGTGATGTGGTATGTAACGGTCCCACAAATCAAGTGGTGATACAGTATGTAGTAGCCCCACATGTCCCATGATCACACGATTGTAGCAGCCGAAATCATGTGATGTGATGTGTAGCTGTCCCACATGCCATGCAGTGGTGTAGTATGTAGCAGACCCACAGTCAAATTGTGATAGGGTATGTAACAGCCCACGAGAGTCACAGTGAAAGGTAGCATATGTAGCTGCCCCTTGCTCCACACGCTGTGGTGGATACTGTAACAGCCCTGCGCGACCCGCAGCGAATTACCCGATGCGTCAAATCACTCAGACCCGCTTCTGTCTCTGCCCGTTTATATTACCGACATACGCGAGCTTCAGGGTTTGTTTGTTTGTTTGTTTGTTTGTTTGTTTCAGTGTGGTGGCTGGGTAGGTTGGCTGGTTTTTCTTGTCTGATCCTAGATGTACAGTAGACTTGTACCAGAACAGCAAGTTCTAACCCTGTGCCCCATCTCCCCCCCCCCACACCCACACACCTCCCCGACACACAAAACACACACCGCGTCCTCTTCGAAAAGTGAAACAGAGAAAGGACGACTCAATCTGGGCCCGTCTTCACGCCTCCTGCAACAGATGACGGGTATTTATTTTCACGGGAGGAGGGAGGTAGCCAAGCACACTCCTACACCGCCTCACGGGTTTGATCTCGATGTGTAAACCATATGCACCTCAGCACAGTTCCTATCGGCACCACAGGTATAGCGCGACCGCAAACACAGCTCAGCTGGTTCTCTCGCCCTTCCAGGCTGGGTGTGTTACTGCCTCCCTCTATAGCTTGCGCGCTGATGGCCGCAGAACGTGTGCGCGCCCGCACCTCGCACCTGCAACTCGCATCCCAGCTAGGGGACGGAGGGGTGTGCGCAGGCGAGCAGTGAGTTCTCTCGAGAGGATGGTGGCCACCGCGCTGCCAGAGGAACATTTTTTTCCTGGCATCTTTCGGCGCTAAACCTGCATGCCTGCGTTATCTCCCTCTGCGCTCAGTGGACGGATGGGGGGAAATCTCCCTTAGGTCCCTTCGCTGCTCGTACTTGTGATCAAGATGTGGCGTGTGAAACGTGACCGATTTTCTATGAAGATGCAGAGGAGTAGCTGGCCGAACATGCACCTTCACACAAACAGGACACATTGGAATGTCGTAATTGCCGTACTTTAGGTTACAAAATTCTCCAATATGTTCCTCAGATATCGAATTTTACACACGAGACTCTCGAATGTCACGCAGAGCCGAATTTTTGACTACGAAACATTCGAATACCTTGTGCAGGTGGCGAATATCTGGCAATATACTAATATACTAAATGCTCCAACAGGCTGCAACTTCCTGTAATTTGATTAAAGAGAGAAAGAGTTCGACTGCTATTTCAGTTTCACTTTCAAAGAGTTTCCTCTTTGGGTAAATAGTACTTTCCTGCAGCCAGCTTCTCTCCATCACCCGTCCTTGTCATTATCACTGCACTCTCGACAAAATCAACGGCTGTATTTTTTGTTTCAATTTCCGTACCCCCCCCCCCCCCGCAACATCCACAACTTCTCGTTCCTGTCCCCTTCGTGCCCCCTCCCCTCACGCAACACCCTAAGTTCAGTCTGCCTGTTCCTATTGGTTTTCTCGGCACATTGTTCGTAAGCAAAGGTTCTGTGTTAGTAGAATACAAACTTCAAATGGGAGTGAGACTTTATCGAGACTTCGCCGACACTTTATCGTGACTCTGACTCCTCCGCTGCTCGACTCTTGAATTGCGTTGTCTGTACAAAATTTCTGGGTCTCGGGGTCGCGGCTGACAACTTTTGATCACTGTTACCAATGCCACTTGGAATTGTAAGACGTTTGACTGTCACATGTCACTCCTAGGTTATCACCTGTCACTCTTAGTTTAGCCGGTTCGCTCCTCACCCTTCCCGACACCTTGGGAGGTAGGCGCTACGTCATTAGCCATAGCAGCTGCCCTGTCCCAATCTAGGCTGGCCAGTACCGGTTTAATCAAGTTTAAGGCGTGAGAGCACAGACTACTTAAGCAGGGGGAAACCAGGGTAGGACATTCGGGAGGAAACAGACTCGGACAGGACATGGAGAGAGAGTTAATGTAGGAGGACCAAGAGAAGCGGACACGTGTAGACCCACGGACCTATAACCCTCGCCATCTTAGCCGTTTGAACAGTAGCTCCAGTTCTCACGCTGAATACACTGGAAGTATTTCGCCGACAAGAGACTGACTCGTAAGTGACTGTTGACTGTGCTTATAAGTTAAGGACTGCTCTTACCATAAACTTATCTTAGAGTCTGGGACTCAGGTTGATTTAAGAAAGGTGGTTTTATCCTGCCCGAGACAGGAAACGTCATAAGTTAGTGACCGGACGTATGTCAAGGGGAGGTAGAGGAAGTGCTGGTCGTGGCAGTGTCATAGCTTCCTTGTTGGTCGTTGACTAGCTTTGGAAGTGTGCATTGCAGAAGTAGTTGTTTCAGTAGTGACGAGAGTAGGAGCTCTGTTGTCGGTCACTTATTGTATTTGTGTATTGAGCGGGATCATAGGCCGTTTTGCAGTTTGATTTCCCCTTGTCACGTGTTGGGGTCTGGTGGGTCAAGGAGATTGCACCATAGATTCCAGGTGTGAACCATCCTCGACTCTCAGGCCTAATTAAGGTCTATTATCCCCTTGTTCAAGCCGCCATCTGGCCGCTCACGTCATCACCAGCCCAGGATTAGGTCCCTGTTTACACTTATGACCGGGGGTACTGGCCGTAGAAACCAGGGGCAAGGTGTTAATTACCTGGGGCTGCTAGGGTGGGATTAGTGAAGGTGTCAGCCTGACCAGGTGTGCGTTAGTTGTTCAGGGAAGATTACGTAGCTGGAGAAAACTAGCGACGCGTAGTGTCGAGCATCAAGAGCTTTGATGT
>SMGT01010963.1:0-23174 GCA_004794575.1 Lanistes nyassanus
CTGACTACCTTACTCATCACGCGTCATCGCTCGCATGGCACGTTTCCGTGACAGCGACAGATACCCATTCCAAATACACGTAGTCAAGCGTTATAACACGAGGGAAGAGAAACATTTGCCAAGCTTTAACTACAGCCCGATGCGAGGTAAACAGTCAGGAGGAGAATGAGCAGGGAGAGGGGTGACAGGAGAATCACCTGCATCAAAATGTCAGTCTCATTCAATTTCTTAGTATCTGTATTGTTTACCGGTGTCGATATATAGATTCGCAGGCATGCAGCCAGCCAGGCAGAGAAACGAACTGACTGACGGATGGACATCAGTGTATATTACAGGTTTTGGGATCTCAAGTAGAAGACAAGAAGAAGAAATAAAGAGATAACGATGAGGAAAAACAGAAGGAGGAAAAGAAAGAAGAAAGGATGTAAACAATGGGAAAAGAAGGATTTTCAATGATAACGACAATAAATCCTGAGAAATGATACTCACAATAGCAAACGACTGATTTCTATTAAGACATCTTCAGTGTATTTAGGATTAGAAATCTGGAGACGGAATAACGTCGTGCAAAATCTGAAATATTTCTACGTTCTGGGATTTTCTTTAGACATTAATATATCGCCGATTTGTTATACATACCCATTTAGGCATAATGCTTTACCTCAGTAGGTGTCTTTTCATTTCAATAATCCAATGTCGTTATGATTTAATACTCACCATTTAATGGCGCTGACGAGTTTACAAAATGATTTGTTATGTCTAACTTAAACACATTGCTGAGCCACTGCACCAGTAGTCCGGAATAAAGCAACATGAGATCCGATACAGCCAGCGCTATTAGGTAGACAGAAACACCAGACTGCCTCTTCCTGCTCAGTCTGTGATGAACGGCTATAGACATGGCGTTACCCCCCCCCCCAAAGTAAATGGATATTCGCGTTAGTAAATATTTTTTAAATCGTCATTTATATTTTCTTCAAAAAATCGCCAGAGGCATATCTTTTAAAAGTAAAGCTAAGCAAATACATTTTGATCAAGATGGATAAAGGAAATTTTTTAAATGACAGTGAAAAAATGAAAAGATGTTCATTTTAGAAAAAGCCTTCAGTTAACTTTACTATTTAAACATTGTCTGATCTTTTTAAATAAATAGACAGTTCAGACAGTGCGAGTGATAGCTGGATGGTGAAGGGGTGGAGGAAAACCATACATTCTTGCAGGAAGAAAAACCTCATTTCGCAGCCCTTTTTGTTTTCATTACACGTTTACAAATTTCTTGTTTGACTGTGGTAAAACGAAGATCGAAATATCGAAATGTCGAAATGTCGAAATGGTTGTGACACAAACTTCTTTATTATTTCCGGGAAGTAATTAATAAGCTTCATTTCTTCACGTAGTCGATTTGGTCTCCAAGCGCAGTACCTAAATACCTTTGAAGACTCGCAAGTCAAAAAGGAACTGTCAGGACTTCTATAATTTTGAATCTTCGCAAGTCGGGATGAAAGCGTCAGGTTCTACATACATTGAAGGATTCACAAGGCCAAATGGAGGAATCAGGACCTATATACTCTAATTCGCAAGTCAGGATTACGGCATTATACGTAGACATAAGCACCGTACTTTCGACTCTCTCTTTGCTACGTGTTTGGGTACGGTAGGCTCCCTTGATTGCATACGTCAGCATACGGTTGTGTCTAGCGCTGCCAGTACTTTGTTGGGGTTGTCGTTTGACGATTTATAGCCCCTGTCCTCATTTGTTCTTGTTTGATAAGCACCGTGAGTTTTCTTACAGACCACAAAGTTAGACCATCTGCCGGCATCGCCTTGAATGGTCACCATTTCCATCGGGTGAATTCTCCCCAGGAGCTTCGGGGTTTTTTCCTGACAGTCATGTTTGATTAAGCACGAACGTAAAAGAGCTGATCTGTCCTGTTCTGCTATGCGGGCAGTTGTGTTTCGGCTCTTGCTGGCCCGGGGCTTATCAAGGAGGCGCCTTATATGATTCATGATATACATTCTTCAATTATTCTCTTAGCACCAGTATACAATGTTTGACATCATCGCATTGCCTATGCGTCCAGCAGCACACAGCGCACGTCCTGTCCGTATGTACAGTTAACCATTTACAGCGACATGAAATCTCGGCAACAACCTTGCACTGACAGAGTTATATGAAAACTGTTGATACAAACATGGCTGATCACTATAACAATAACCTAAACATGATTTCTACCAGCGTTGGTGCAAAGCGGTCAAATTTAAATGCTTATGCCCAATCCTGTTTTGCGTTTCTTCTTGCCTATGTAGTCCGATTCTGTGTCCAGCTTACGTACACACCTACTTTCTACTAATGCATCAGAAACAAAAAAAAAAGATTGTGTCACCGAAACAAAAGAATTAAAGTGTGTCACCGAAATAACAATCTAAACTGTGTCCTCGAAACAGCGAACTAAACTGTCAACAAAACAACAGAAACAACTTTTGTCACCGAAACAACAGAAATCAAAAGTGTCACCGAAACAACTGAAATCAAAAGTGTCAACGAAACAACAAACTAAATTGTATCAGCGACATAACAGAAATGAAGGGTGTTACAAAACAACAGACTGAAGTGTGTCATCTAAACTACGGAACAAAAGTGTGTCACCGAAACAACAAACTAAATTGTGTCGGCGACATATTAGAAATAAAGAATGTTACGAAACAAGAAACTAAAGTGTGTCATCTAAACTACGGAACAAAAGTGTGTCACCAAAACAACAAACTAAAGTGTGTCGGCGACATACAGAAATGGTGTCACGAAACAACACACTAAAGTGTGTTATCTAAACTACGAAACAAAAGTGTGTCACCGAAATAACAAACTATATAAAGTGTGCCACATTAACAACAGAAATAAAAAGTGTGTCACAAAAGCATCAAACTAAAGTGTGTCATCGAAAGAACGGAAGAAATGTTTCACTAAAACAAGCTAAAGTGTTTTTCCCCAGACAAGAAGTTTAAGTGTTTTTCCAAAGAAACAAAGTATGTAAATGAAACAAAAGAAAAAGTATGGCACCGTCACAAAAAACTAAAGTGTGTCTCTTAAACAACACAAATCGAAACAACATACTAAAGTGTGTCACCAAACAACCTAAATGAAGTATGTCCATTAAGGAAAAGTCATACTGGAAACTACTTCTCCCCAGGGTTTCAGACTGATGCACTAAAAGACAGATTTTTAATCAAATTTAAAAATGTGTTATTCAGTCACTGGTTATGACCATGATGTGTGTAAAATGCCCTCTAGTCACTAGTGATTCATTTAATAAAATTCAACTTCTTTGAATTTATTTCTCTATTACTTTTCTTATTACCTTTCGACACGCAGGTGTTTCTAGTCAATGAAACTGTAGTTATCTGGCACGTGCAACACAAGCGAAAAATTAAGTATAATCCCATACGTTCTAACCTGTTGATTCAACTGGTTATATATTCTTAACGGAATGTCGAAAGTGCATGGTTTTGTTTTCATACCTAACAGTACTGTCGTGTATAGTCTTTCCATTCTTTGTGACGTCCGTCCTCAGCCTAGCGAGAAAATTTTAACATTTAGCTCTGTCCAAATGATAACTGTGTCAGCTTTGGTCTTAACCTGCACGCCACCAAATCAAGAAGATTACTCCTATATCACATACACGTTGTTCGATTTTGGAAACGACACGCGACAGAGATTTCTCCCAACCCCAGTTCCCCCACCCCACACAAAAATATCGAAATTTTGACGCAATGTCAAGGCAATTGAGCATTAAAGTTTGTTAAGGTAACAACAAATAGAACTTGATAATAAAGGTAACCACAAAGGAAACTTGACCAAGCGAGACTTAAATATTTCGTTTCGCAACATGGAATCTCATTTCATTAGGAATTTCGGCACCATGTCATCTGTTTGTATCTGTGTCTTCCTGAAGAACGACGTCTTGTCTAAGCCTCGCTTCGTCAAGTTCTCATTGGGGTTACCTTTATTATCCCATGCCCCATTCACTTGTTTCTCTTCTCATGATTAAAGATTGTTTTGCTAAATTTGTTTGTTTATGGCCACTGTAAAGACGAATACGTGAAGCAGCGAAAGAATAACAGGCAGGCAGACAATCAGAAAGAAGGAAGAAAGAAAGAAATGTATATCTTGGTAGTCCTTTAAACAACTCTTAGGTATTGTAATTTTAGCTGAAACAGATTCATCTTGTCTATATTGTGTAATGTTTTTTGAAATATCAGATAGAGGAAACCTAAATCGTCCAGAAATTATGTACACATTTTCACATAAGAGGACCGAAGAAACCAGACTTCCATAATTCAGCGTTAAATGCCATATCCTGATCAATTCTGAGACGATTTTAGGATGTAGAATCTGACCCGACCACTTAATGTGCCCAGAATAAATGATAGCTTTCAACTCAGTCTTAGAAGCTACTTGAACTTCACTAAATTAAAGTAAGTGTCATGAACATTTGTACACAAATTTCTGTACATTAAATCTTTTTCTCACAAAACAAGCACCGAAGATACCTTAGCAAGATGAAACCTTGTTGGCTTTCCTGTGACTTATCTGGTACGGCTTCCAGCGCGGTAATCAGGATTGGGAAGTGGTCACTGCCCAGGGTGTCTCCCATCTAGACCTCCCAATCCAAACTACTGGCTATACCCGAACCCCACAAAGACAGGTCCATGCCTGAATATGACCCTGGCAGAAAATGCGGGCTGCTTTGCCTTTATTTAGAAGAAACAGATTTGCAATATTAATTGACCGAAATGGGAACATCACTCATAACCTCGTATTCTGACAAATAATCACCTTCGTTCAAATACTTAAAAGAAAAGGTTTTATAGACAATATCATGATGTCACGTTTTGGGATCTGGTGGGTCAAGAAGATTACCCCATAGATTCCAGGTGTGACCCATCCTCGACTCTCCGGTCCTAATTAAGGTCTAGTATCCCCTTAGTTCAAGCCGCCATCTAGCCGCTCACGTAATCACTAGCCCAGGTTAGGTTCCTGTTCACACTTCTTATCAGGGGTACTGACTCTAGAAGCAAGGGGCAAGGTGTTGCTTACCCTGAAGCACAGCTGGGGTGGGACCTTAGCAGGTGTCAGGCTGACCAGGTGTGGATTAGTGTTCAGGGGCGGATTACGTATCTGGAGGAACCTGCTGATGCATAGTATCGAGCACCAGGGGCTTTGATGTATCCGATGGGTGTAAACAACCAGGAAGGGGAGGGGGTAGCTATGTCCACTCTAGATGTCCACTTAGGGGCGTGTTCTAGTAGTTGACACGGGGTGTGGCTTCTGCTGTCTCTGACCTGATTGGTTGATACATGTAATCGTCTTGTTGACCACGTGTGTGTGAATGAAAGAATCTATGGACGAAAGTTGAGAATAAAAGTACTGGTTTAGACCGTCAAATTATCTTCCGCCCAAACATCCTGTGAGAGAACGTCTTTTGCACAAGAATCCTGTGAGAGAACATCTTCAGCCAAATCTACAGTGAGGGCATTGTTAGCCTGAACTCCTGTGAAGAAGAACTGCTGTGGTGACTGATGACCGCGGATAAGACAACCGTCTGAAGCAGGGGGCGAAGGCTGCCTGTAACCGAGCTCTTGGGGTGAGCTCAAGGGGCTGTGTGTCAGCCTTTGGAAAACGTCATATCCTCTGTGGCGTGTGTGATCGTCAGCATCGAAGTCTGCTGTTACGTGGAGGTGTTCAAGAGGTCTTCAGGGTATCTACTGGTGATCATATCCAAGGAAGGAGCGCTCCAACGTACAGACTGTCGTGCGGACTGTAAGAAGCATTCGGGAACGAGTGTTGTGTTCTGTGATTGTTGCTCATCACGTGGTCATTCCTTTCTTGTAAGCAAAGGCGAGATTGAGGTACGTGGTTTTGTCATTGTGTTTAATAGCGAGGCGGGTGATGTAGGGTGGTATTAGATGTTATAGTAGATCTAGTTCAAACAGAAGGAAATTGCGGGACCCCTAGAGTTGAAACGAGTTGTAACATATATTGTCTTGATTTTAAATACTCGCTGTTTATATCAACAATACATTCTTCTTTTTTGTGTTCATTGTATTACAGTCTGTTGTTGTTCTTTATGGGAGACTGTAGGTGGTGGGGGCTCGGCCATATGATTAAGAAATCTTAGTAATACAGTGATAGTTCCACGTACGCATTTGTCATCCTCTTGACGGTTGTCGTGAGAGCGAGCAGAGCAGACGACTCGTCAAGAGCAAAAAAGAATTCTCCCTAGTTGTGACACATGATAAGAACGGATGTAAGGAATGTATCAATAATAGCCACTTTGGACTGTACACTACCCAAAGTGCTGAGGTATCAATTATCTTCATGCTTTATTCTGGCAGATTTCTAAATCCAAGGGTTATGTATTAATGCAGTTTAATATTATCTATGAACCAGAATATGTGTTTGTTATACGAAAATGCACGTCTGAACCGATCCACACCAAATTCGGCACGCGGGTTCCTTTTCACCCGCAGACTGGCGTGGGTAATATTTCCACCCTGTAGCTAGGCCTAAACAAAACTTAAATAACAATAAAAAATAAGACGACGCCATTAACAGGTCATGTTGGAGATAACCACGCAGTCTTTTCCCTTTCGTACCAAGAGTACTTTCCCTTGTCTAGCTTGACCACAGGTAGACGGCAGGCAAGGGTAGTTGTTAGGGAAAAGGTAGGGGTTAGGGGTGGGGAGTTAGTAAAGGGTAGGGGTGGGGTTACAGAAGTGGTAGGGGTGGGCAAGGTAAGAAAAACCCGGGCAGCGCGTTCCCTTGGCAAGTAACACATAAAATCCAAACAAAAGTACTTACAACTGACACTGATATTGGTAGAGGGAGTTCCTGATGGTGTTTCACAATGACGTGGTGGGACAGCATGAGCACCTCGACCACCCCCAGCGATGATGGCGAGAGCCGCGTGCTCCTGGGTTGTCTAACGAAGCCAGAACAGCTCTGCGAGGGTAGAGGGCAGACTAAACAGACACCCTACTCCTTTGTCTTGGGGGATAAGCGATGGGCTAACAACGCGTCCACGTAAAACAGTTCCCGTTGCAAAAGCCAAAATACAGTATGGCAGCCGCTAACTCACGTCTCAGGAGAAACAGGACTCCATTCTAGAGGCTGATAGCAAGTTGCAGCCAAACCAGCCCGAGACCCTCAGGGCGGACAACACTTCTTCGCCTGATGGAGTCCTAGAACCTGATCCCTCAGAAGTGCCCTGTCCGCATCGGAACATCAAACATGAGAACAGTTCAGTAAACGGGAAATTAAGTGAACACAGGCAGTGAGGGAGGTAGCCAGCATCTCGTTACACTACTCGGCACGTGCGAGGTCCCATGAGGTCGGGGTGGCTTTGCTGCTGTCAAAAAAGCACCCAGAAGCCTGATGGAGTGGGAACCTAAATCACACCGTATCATCTTACCCAGTTTTCAATCCAGGGCCAAGAAGGGCTCTGTCACATGTTCTACGCCCGAACCAAATGCAGAGGAGTAGGACAAAGATCTTTTTTACAACCAGCTCCAGTTTCTCGTAGACAAGGTACCCAAGCGAGGCTTGCCGATCCTCCTAGGAGATCTTAACGCTAAAAGATGGGGTGTGACAACACAGGAAGAGAAAAGAAAATGGGAAGGAATAGCTTGGGAAAGATCAATTAAAATAGAGAACTCTTTGCTGACTTTTGTGTCTTCGGGGACCTTGCTATCTTCCCACACTGGCAGGTCCACAAGGCCACATATGGGTCTCTACTGACCACCAGACGAGAAATCAGATTCACCACCTCATAGTCACCCAGCAATAATTCTACAAGAAGACCCAAGTCCTACAATGACAAATGCTTTTGACAGATTTTGCGCACCCTGTAGTTTAACAGAGGGCCAGACACTGACCTGTGGACAAGAACAAGCCAGATCAGGAGAACAAGCTGACGATGGGGAGGAAACACTGCGGAAAGAGACGTCAAATGTCACAAGGGAAGCGAAGACGGGAGGAGCCAAAGCAAACCTGGAGACGGACTCTAACTAAAGAACTCAAAGCCATTGGGGAAGAGGCAAAAAAGGTCGCAATAGACTTCAGGAAGTGGAAGACAACAGCCTATGCTCCAAAAGGAGAAAAGAAGAATAAGGCCCCCTCGCTGTCCCCCTAAAACAAAATCGTAGAGTAACATATTTTGGCAAGCAATTGTGTATTTTGATAAAAGAAACCCCATATTTGTGTTTAGATTCTCCATTTCAAAACCAATTTTCCTTATTAAAATTAGATATGTATATACTGTGGTAACACATAAAATCATCAAGGGATTAGGGTACTGGGACACTGGAGATTACTACCACATGCACGTCACACCAACGGATTAAGGTACAGGGACACTGGAGATTATCTACAACTGCACCGTCACACTAAGAGATTAAATCGATTAATGCATTGTCTGCTGTTAATAGTAAAAAGCTTTTTACATTCTGCGACAAACTAGAGTTTACCTTTGTTAATATGATCAAACAAATCCTTTAATTCCGACCTGAACTTACTGCCGCTAAGACAGTAGAGATAAAAATTGACAGCACTGTTGCTGTACCACAGCAAATCCATGACGGCGAAGATGAAATCTCGAACACCTTTCTTCTTGTTATCTCCACTTACGTCGCCAAACACGTAGGGCTTCATGAGTAGATAGGCGCAGATAGGGCCTGTTAGTAAAATGAAGGTGAAAGATATCACCGTTAGGGTTAAAGTCATAGACGATGCAGTCTTCTGGCGAGAAACAACCTGCTGGTTGTCTCCAACAAGCAGTCTGTGACGTGCCTCTCTCACAGACGTCACAACGGTCTTGAGGAGAACGGTGTTAGATGCTAGCAAGATGGCGAACGGGATGAGAGAACAGAGGAGCATGTCGATCCAGGACCAAATGCGGTCGAAAAAAATCAGGTAGTCAGTCGTTACCTTCGAACAATCTTGTACAAACGTGTCGTTGAGACTCCTAATAGAAACGATTCCCCAGCCATACAAAATGTGCAGGTGAACTACCATCAAGGTGCCAGCAAGGCCCAACACAATATAAAGCGATCTTCTCATAATTATGTGAGAGCTTACACGATGCGGCCACACGACCGACACCGCTCTCTGCAGTGTGACAGCCACCAGCAGCCAAGCGGATAGAGCGCCACTCGTGTAAAAACACCATGGAACCAGCTTGCACACGATGTTATTTACACTTATCACTCTGTATCCTGTTACACTGGTTAGCAACTGCACCAGAAGCCCAGAATAGAGCAGCAACAGATCTGACACAGCCAGTGCTACGAGGTAGACGGAAACTGTTGACTTTCCTTTCCTGCTCAAATTGTAATGAACGGCTATAGACAGGCCGTTCCCAAACGTACCAAAAAGCAGAAGAAATGGAGGAGCAATCTGCCATGCCAGCAGAGCAGCTCTTGAAAAGGGCCAGTCGTCAATACTTGTGTCTTCAGCCTGCGTTGCCAGATCTGTGCCATTCTTGTAAGATGCGTTCATTCTCCTATCTTTTGTAGGAGGCTGACGGAAGCGAGAGATTTTTAAAGAAAGAAAAATGCGAACATAACTTCTTCAGGCAGATGTGATTTGTTTCCCTGTTCACACTTTTTGATAAGCGGGTGTTCTTGAAATGAACAGTTTAAATATTTGTGTTGTCCACGTGACAGTGTGTATCATAATACAGGCTGAACTGATGATAGCGTGAAACTAGCTGTTCTTTCGGATTTAGTTTGCTGTCCAGTATCATCCAATCCTGCAATGACAAGAAAATTATTGTTGCAGTCATTGGAGATGGTGGCCACCACGATAAAGGAGGCTGAAGTTTCGAAATGTGACCCTGGCAATGTGAGCTGACGAGATAGTTCTGCACCAAAGCAAAGAATCGTTTACTGCACTCAAGCATGAGAAAAAGAAAAATACTGGTTTAAACGTGGATTCTTCGGAAAACGAGAGACGGAAAATAAGGACGAAGAGAACAACAATCTGAGGATGATATCTTGATAAGGAGAATATGGATGAGGAAGAGAGAAGAGGAAAAGAATGAATAGAGGACCATTACAGACACCGAGATATGGTACTTACAATTGGAAGCGATTGGAACCAGCCGTTATATTGGCTTTGGAAAATATTGTCTTTACTTATACACCTTAATGTTATCTAAAGCTTCTTACAAAAAATTATCAGCATAAAATATAACTAATCTTTTGCAAATTTGCCAGAGAACTCTGTGAAATTTAGTATTGTTGGTTGCTCATATGAATCTGAAAAGGTTAGGAAGTAATCTCATTGAATGTTTTTTTCCCCTTTGTGATTTCTTTTTTTAAATATCAGACAAGAGTCTTGATTTCATGGTCCTTATTCAATGGCATGGGCTAATTCACAAGCGCAAACTTTCCTTTCGGCTGGAAATATTTTGTAATATATACTATAGTATCTTTTTAAAGCGTTATTTAAGCAATCATCAAATATTTACACGCGCAAGCCTCTAATCAGTAAGCCCACATCAATATATTTTGTAACACAAAAGCGAAAAAAAATCAGGAACAAAGAATCTTCCCGCAAATGGCTAAAACAAGAAAGCAATACAGGTATTTTTGTTTCCCTGCTTTAACATTACAAAAGGGCTCTTCTATTAGATGCTTTGTTTAGTGGTTGGAAGATGACCTTTCGTGTGCATAAAAACAGCACGAATAAAACACGTTTATTTAAATGAAAGCGTCTTTATTTTAAAATAATTCAACATTTCTTGTTCCTTGAATGTCGCAGAACTAGCCGATCGAAACAACAAAGAAACCAAAACGTGTGTAAAATGTTAATAAGCTTCATTTATTCTTGACAGTGCATTGAACTTACAGGTATGTATATCTTCGGAGAAGCCATACACGTTAAGGTACAGAAAAGAAAGAATAGAGGCTTCATAGATAAGCTTGTAAATATTTGATACGCTTTTGAAAAGAACAGTGCACAAGAAATCGAAGACCAGTGCAAACCCCGCTCTACCTAATGCTAAAACACCAACCGGTAGTCACAATGAAGCTGCAGTGTACCTTCTTCTTTAATATAACGACAAACACCAGATTCAGTGAACTATTTTCATCACAACAGCAGGAGCCCCTTCCACAAATTCATGTCAGAGAATGTGCAGTACAGAATAATCAATGTCAAACAGCGTGCACACCCAATTGGACTACAGTCAAGGAAGACATCGTTGTCGCATGGACTAAGTCAATGTCCCCAGAGCTATTTGTGGAATCGCCTGCTACGCCTGCTGAAGCAAAAGGAACAGCTGCTGAATGTCAGCTGACGGTGGGTGGTTTGCCCAGCATATCCAGCAGGTGTTCGATCGGTTTGAATTCCGACGAATTTTTTGACGTGTCAAGGCAAACCACTTTCTGTTGGTGCCGGAAGTTAGTGACGACCAAGCCCTGTGTGATCTGGAATCGTCATCCTGGAGACTGACTCCTGATCCAGTTGCCTGCAAGGCTGGCAGAACGAGGGGCTGCAGAATGTCATCCCTATGGATCATGCCAGTGAGCTTGACTTGCACATGGTGTAGGGGTGTTCATAGGTCATGGCCATTCCTCCTTAAAAAAGGATGGACCTGGTTCACACCCCTGACACTGACCTCATGATAACACTCACCATGTCACACCCCAGACACTGACATCATGATAACGCTCACCAGGTCGCCTCCAGACGCGGATTCAGCCATTGTGAAAAAAACCTGGCAAAGCGGGACTCATCGAAGAAGAGAGCTCTTTCCCACTGCTAACCCTGTCGAAACCAGTTGACGCCGGGCGCAGGCCAGCTGAGCAGCACGATTAACCGGCGTCAGGACAGGTGCACTGGGGGACGGGTGTAGCCTCGCACCCAGGTTCCTAGTGGTCCCTGACGGCGACATAGTGTCCATGAAGCCGACAGGCCGACAAAGCCGACAGGCCGACAAAGCTGTCGTCCTGTCTCGACGTCGATCGTAGACGTCCCGGTCGATTGTACGGGCTGACAATTTTTCTCTGCTTGCAGAAGTTTCGCAATATCACCATGACCCAATGAGCTATTCCCAGACCCTGACCCCTTCCTACACCCACCCAGTCGCCCTGCCGCGATCGGCATCACCGAGTCGTTGTCTTGAAGCCATCGTTTTGAAATGTCTTTTGACCGCGTCCATAAAATACCCAACAGTCTCTCAGAATTGGGTGAACTGTGTGCACATAACGAATGGTTTGCACATGCAGACGCTGTCAGTTCCGTGGAGTAGGCCGGGGGCACAGTACTGTGACATGTTGGCACGTATTGTTTTCCTGACTTGACTGGAGTGACATGAAGTGATTTAGAACGAACACGCTGAAGATTAGCACTAAGGTTCACGAAGAGGACCATTCTTGGCACTTCTTGGCAAGTGTACACTGTGACTGAAACTGTATCAATGTCTAGTTCGGTATTTGGGTAGTAGGTTGAGTGCAGTGTTGGCAACAAAAACCGAACACAAAAACAAAAGGAAAAAAAACCAACAACAAAACAAACAGGTTCAGTCCGTGGAAAGGTGTGGGCAGCATTTTTTTCTTGCTGAAATTCTGATCCTTCTTGTGAGTTGAAAATCTAGGCAACCTGCATAAGAATTGTGGCACCATTCCATTTTTGGCTCATGGTCATTCAGTTTCTAAGGATCATTGAGTATCTACTCTCCTACTGTATCCGCCACTCAAATCCTTCTACCTATACACTCTGTATCTCCATATTTCCTACCATCAGGTGTTGCCAGGTTGGGAATTCTTTGTATTGTTTGGGTGTCGCTCCAGATGTGAGCTGGGGATGGGGGTTGGAGGGACTGTTATTTATAACTATCGAATTTCCAAAGTGTTATTATTTGTTCTGATCTTATTATTTTTATGAAATATTCTAAGGATTAAGCGCAGATAATGAAACAGCTGTATTGTTTGGATAAACTAATTTGGAGTTAGCCTTTCCCTTTTTCCCTGCAATAATTTACAGTTAGGGATTCAACTTGTACAACCTGTCGACAACTTAACGGCAGGAATGAGCTTTTCTGTATCGAATGTGCTTCCCCAAGAGGAAGGCATTCTCAACGCAGACTTGATACTCTGAAGGTCTACACGTCATCGGATTTCGCTTCCTCTAGAGCGACTGGGCTCACGGGCATACAGAAGTGCTACGGGTTAGCACGACCAGACCACGTAGGAATCCACGGATTTATATCGGGATTGTCCCTGATTCCAGAGCCAGACAACACATCTGAAGAAAAGATTGAGTGTTGTAATAACCAGCTGAGGTGATTTCAACTCGTCGTGTATTGTACGTTAAGGACTGCGAATTTGGTGAACGTTCGTTCATTCATTTACTGATAGGACTGCAGCGTCAGGAAGCTGTTTCAGCCACCTGTCTTTATACCAGTTCTACAACCCGTCGTCTGCGAACTAAAAATTTCGGACTATTTAACTGGACTGTGTTAATTGGACAATAACTGCATCTTCTTCGACGAACGTCCTTCAGGATTGTGTGTGTGTGTGTGTGGATATATGTCGCTGAATGGTATTCGTGGAGTTTATCGGAATATTTTATGGTGCAACAGTCTCTCCATTAATCATAATTTAATTGAGTTTCTCGTGTGTTTCATTAAAAAGGCGTAAATAGATCCACAGTCTGTTGTTTGTCTGTGAGTAGCCCGGCTTCTAAATAGTTTCCGAACACGAACATGCAAACACCCATTCACTGCACCGCTCTACCCATAAAATTCAAAGGTGGTTTCTGTGCACTTAACACTCTCTTTCAGTGCGTCGCAAGTCACACGAGCAAGATGCAGAAACAGGCTTCTGCAACAAATTTTCTGCTGCATCTGTTGCTGAAAGCTTGTCTCCAGTAAATTCAAAACGTGCCATCACTCACGATTGCCTATCACTGAAACGCTTGGCAAAGGACAGAGCAGGAGTGTTGCGCCACTTGTACGTTACTGCTACGTTTGCAAACCACAGCAGACAAGCTCTCTAATGCAGGAAAATGTGCAAAAAGCAGACAAGGACAGAGTTGTATATCTACAATCTCCGCCATGACAGCAAACAGAGAACGCTAGATATACTTCAACAGCTTTTTTTTTGGGGGGGGGGAAGGGGCAGGGTTTTCTCAAGGATCCTACCTATAGACTTGAGTCATATAAAGTCAGTGCAGTGACAAGGTACACACATTAATAGTTGCCAGTAACAACACTCACTAAGTATGGCAGGCTCTGAGTCTTGCAATAGGAAGAAACAGTCTCTGCAACTGATTGCAGCAACAGTTTCTGGTGTAGGCCTATTTCAAACAGGGAACAAATAAACCAGAGCTTTTTTTTAGCAAAATTGTGTTGCCTGGCGCGTTTCGCTGTTACTCATGGGATCGAGCCGTCAATGCACGCCTTTACAAACGTGATCCGTTGTTAAACGTCCTCGTGTTGAGACTTTTTGCTTCAATAGGTATCCCCATAATAGGGGCATGCACTTGTATGGAAGTATTTCAAGCACGGCCCGCAAAGCATGCATATAAGTGCATTCCACGGATTCCGTCAGCTTGTCTGGCATTCCTTACGCTGACATATTTGACATGACACACAGCAAAACTAGCCACAAAATTACAAAATCACCACTGAAAAGATATCTCATGATCGATTTTCATCTGATATTGGGATCAAAAGGCAGTTACTTAAGACATGTATTTTTTATTACGAACAACAATACATACATGCAGATAATGCACGAGAACCCACGCCCGTATTTCCGGGAAAAAAACTTAATGGAAAAAGTGTTAAACTCAAGTCCCATGAAGTTTAAAGCTGTGGTTTGTTCTTTTACTATCTGTTTAAGCGCTTGTGACAACCGTACAGCTGTGGTGTGTTTCAATCGTTTTTGGAAAGTTTTGGGTACAAACGATAGACACTCCTGGATAAGAGGACACTTGTGCTCCTCTGCTATGTTGGATGTGACTTCAAGGTGATGGAACCGATAACAGTTTGTAATGGTGTTTGTCATTGGATCCGCATTGCTTTCACGCGAGAAGCGCTCTTTCGCAGGGGAGGAAAAAGTTCTCTAGGGGCGAGAAAGACAATTTGGCAGGCTAATGCAGGGACGTCGGGAGGTGCTTTGCAGAGAAGCATATGACAGCGGCCTTCAGAAATGTGTCGTCTGCAGTGTGAGTTTTGCAGAGTTTGGGGAAAATGTTGTAACCGAAATGATCAGCCAAGTTTAAAACTCAATCAGCTTACAAAATATGTTATTTCTTAGTCCCTTTCTCGCTGTTATTGTTTATCATGTCTATCATAATCATCTCTTGTCGCGAGATTCTCTCAGAGAAACTTTTACTTGTCGTCATCGCTGTTTTGACCTCACTGTCAGCCGTCATCAGTAGACGTCATTTTTTCCAGAATCATGTTTTACGCTGAAGACTCCATTTCCTCTTTGAGTGTTCCAAGTTCAAGGCTGAAATTCATAGGTTACGTGAAGAAGAAAGACAGAAAACATCTCATCTACACTCTTCTAGCAATGATTATGCCGAATTTTCACGGTGAACGTTAATGGCTAAGGTTGATCCACTGGTTTCACGGTCAATATCCGAAAGTGATAACAGTCGTCCTGAAAATGCAGGCTTTGCGACCGAAGGGGCTCACTCGGCCGCCAGCAGTGGGGGAACCACACGGACGTACAAACGGCGGTGGTACATCTTGCTGGTGTCATCCCTCTACTCCCTGACACAGCCTTGCGTGTGGAACACGTTCGGTCCCATCTCGTCGACTAGCAAGAAAGTGTTCGGGTGGACAGACAGCAATATTTCCATGCTGAGCGCTTGCGGTCCTATTGCATACCTAATTATTGGACCGGTATTTGCCTGGATCTTCGAATCGAAGGGTACCTTGTATTTTCGAGTACACTCTACAGCGTTTGTGCATTTTGAACGTGCAGGAGTGCCAGCGTGCGCGTGCGTGCGTGTGGGGGTTGAGTTGGGGCAGGAGTGTGCACCTGATAAAATACTTCAACAACAAAAAAAATGTACGAGTAGGCTTTTCCACCCTTCTTCACCAATCCTTGTATCCCATATCCTGTTTTTCATTCACTTCATCGTATGCTATCCACATCCCTTTTTTTCAAAACAAGCTTTTCCAAGAGTTTGTCCTCACCTATCTCTTTGTTGGCTTCCAGCTTTCTAGACTTTTTCGAAGGACTTAATGAAAATCATCCTGGCCTATTAGCAATCGCGATGTTTCATGACGAATACTATTGCCAACACGCATCTATAGCCGAGGTTATGTATGCGCTGTTCCCGTCTTCCACAGGAATACGGCAAGCCTACTTACTGAGTGCTGTCACTGTGGCTGTGGGCACGGCTTTCCGTTGCATCGCCTTCAAACCACCAGCTGTCACAGGGTAGGGCGAGTCTGCTTTGTTTCATCATCGTCATCATTACTAACGACATCACCAACACTACTACAATTGTGACCGTCAAAGTGTTTGTACGCACGTCATCTCGATTTCTGCACGAGCGCTTGTGCGTGCGTGCATATGCAATCCGTTCTTCGATCCCAATATTCGGTGTGTGCAGTCTTGACGCGGTGTATTCGTTCATGTCTATGTACGCCTGCGATGGTATGTATACGATGCGTGCATTCGGGGAAATGCGTACAGAGGGAGGGGCCGGGTTGGCTGGTTGTTCCTATCGCCTCTTAACATTTAAAGATGTGCGCAATAGGTACAGGTGAAAAAAGAACCTCGCAGCTGTTTGTACTAACTGAACACAGATGTGAACAGTCA
Organism: Lanistes nyassanus; assembly: GCA_004794575.1. Taxonomy (NCBI): domain Eukaryota; kingdom Metazoa; phylum Mollusca; class Gastropoda; order Architaenioglossa; family Ampullariidae; genus Lanistes; species Lanistes nyassanus. Next base: position 16,846 of record SMGT01010963.1, read on the forward strand.
TGCAACCTCGCCAGAAACGCGCCCATGCATATACATACGACGGACTGGCTGGTTGGATGAATGGATGTTAAACATGTCCTGGCTAGGTGGATATGTGGATGGATGGCCCCCTGGTTGGGTGGATACATGGATGGATGACAAAGAGACCCAACTGTCCGTTTCGTTGGTAGGTTTGTGACCATCGGCCAGATGCTGAACGGCTTTGGCGGCCCAGTGGCGCTGTGCGGGTCATCAGCCGTGTCCGCCGTCTGGTTCCCCTGTAAAGAGCGGACCACAGCCCTGGCTGTGGGCACTGTGGCCGCCTTCTCGGGGCTCTCTCTCTCCTTTGTCCTTGGTGAGTGCTCCACTGGCTTTTCTGTCGTGCTGTGTCTTCCTTCTGTTTGTTCCCCCCCCCCCTTTTTTTACTGTTTGATTTCCTCCGTTTGAGTTTTCCGTTTAACCTTTTCTGATTTTGTTTCAGTTTGTTTGTTTGCTTAGATTCGTTTTGGCTTTGTTTTACTTTGGACCTTTTTCGTGTTGTTTCATTTTCTCTCTCGTGTGTGGGGGTGGGGGTGGGGGTTCAGACTGTATTTGTACCCATCTATTTATCTATTCACATTAAACCCAAAGGGTTTATTATTTGAACACATTTACAGAAAATGGAATTGCACAACAATCTACACGTCTACAATTTCTCGAATTCGTTGGAAGGTATTCCAGCGCTGAGCGTCCAGTGTGCCTCTTTGAGAGCGATGTTCAGTCTTATATTCTTAAACACTTTCAATGACTTCTTTGGATCTGCAAGGCTAAGACCCATGTAGAAACCCAAGTCATAGGTTTACACACTTTAAAAAATACTTATTGAAAACCACCATACTTACTGTAATCCACTTTATATGTTTGGAAAGATCTATTCTTGCATCATAAAATGAATATAGTATTAAATAGTACTTACTGTTTGGTGCCAAATGAAGTCAGTTTGTACAAAATAGGAAATTGAACAAATTCCCGGCGCCACTGCCTGTACACTTCAAACAGATAAATAATCCAAGTAACCAGGAGTATTCCACATTGAATCTGTTGCTGAATGGCTCTACTGTTTTAAAAAAAAAGCTGCACCCCTGTAGTTCACAAAATGTTCAAATATTTTCTTTTCTTTTCGCGCGAGTGGGCACATTTTGAATGACGGAAACGGACCTGGTCAGCCGTTAACCTTCAAGATTTGGCGAGCCGAAACAATGAGTAAAAACGCATTCAAACACTGCAGGGGAAACAACCAACGATAAGGCTTTACAATTATACGAAGGTTACTTCCCTTATACCGGTTACTATTATCTCTCTGCAAATTTTTAAAAAAATCTTTTGGCTCATAGAACGAAGCACGGCCTCATGAGGTATCACGACTGTCACGTGCATTGCAGTGGCAGAGGCCCCAAAGAGAGTCTGTGTGCAGCTGTGCAAAACAGAAACAGCATTCAGGTTATAAGCATTTCTGCTTGCAGGGCTACAATGGTCCAAAGTTTACAGTGAATTTATATAAATTATAAACAAGTGACAATATAGAATTGTATGAATGATATAATAAATGGGGGACACGTTAAGATTACCACAGCAACTCTTTCAAACCTAGTCCAAACGTTTTCGAGTATCTCACATTGCTAAATGAATGCAGAAACGTTTCATTGTATTACTGCTACAAAAATGAGACTTTAAAAAAACCTTCTAGTCCCTTATATCTGTTAAAATATTGGTACTCAGAATTGTGGAACGTTGAAACATTTAGTTTTTTTACTTAATATTTGTTATATGTTTAACTTTCTGAATATGGTTTTCCAGAGCATTTAACATCTATCTTGCTTTTCCCATATGGATTCTCTGTTTGCACACGTTGTGCACCGAGGGTTAGCTGTGTGAAGAATAGCGCCGTTATAAAGAAAGGGATGGCAGATCTTTTTCAGGATCTCCCAAGTTCCTTTCTTTCGGCCCTCTCTTTGCTACGTGTTTGGGTACAGTAAGCTCCCTTGGTCGCATGCGTCTACATACGGCTATGTTTGAGCGCTGCCAGTACCTTTGTTGGAGTTATCTTTCGATAATTTAAGCGCTCTGTCCTCATTTGTTCTTTATTAATTACATTTTGCCCAATGTGAATTTTCACATGTTTAATGTCATCATTAAGAACTTCTGGTGCTTAAAGAAATGCAGAAGCACACGAGTGGTCACTAACGTGGCATTAGAACATACTGGTACAGGAACCATGAATTAAATATTCTGTACCATGATATACTCACAATACAGCGAGAGAAAAAGAGAGTGGGCAGAGGAAAGAGGGAATACAACAGCAGTGACAATCTTCCACTGTCACAGGATATCATAAATAGTATAATACTTCACAAATGCTCTTTGAGTCGCTAATAAATCCGTGCACATTCGAAAATGTATCCATGATTTAATTAAAAAGTACTTCTTGTAAAGCCACTACTGCAAAACCAGCATCCAAGTTAACATTACTAGCAATTTCAAAGTCAGTGAACATGTCGAACGTTCTCATGAACAACACATTGTAACAGAAAATATTTTACCTCCTATGGAAAATCGCACAATACAAGGATTGTTTATACAGAACCGGTTAAAACATTGTAGCAAAAGCATTATTTTGACAGTTATTTAGTGGATTACAATTTCATAAGTAATGATCTGAGTCTTTGTTTCATTTGATCAGGTCCCAACTTCGTCCCTGAAATCAGCAATGACGTGAATTTCACATCAGAAACAAGGTCTCGACCAACTATCTCTTTAAACAGAGGGTGCTACAGTTTGAATGAACTGCACACGACACAGACATGAACACTATGTCATCACGTGTATATATAATACATGCCTATATATTTATATTTAGAGGGAATACGATGCATTAGTGCTGCTTGTGCATGCATGAGAGTGGGTGAAGGTATGTGTGTGAGAACGCGTGCATGCGTGCGAGCATGTGTGGTTGAATATTGAAGTTCGCGTGAGCTGGTGATGTTAGGGTCTGCATGAAAACGCATGCTATCGCACACTGTTATTTTATCCTGCTTGCGCCTGGCTAGTAACAAAGTAAGTGTGTAGATACCTGCATTCTACGCTTTCTACTGTGCATGCAGCACCCAAAACTGCTTTTTCATCCAATATAATATCAATGTCAATTTCCCTGTCTGTCCGCCTCGCGACCGTCTCTGGCCAGCAAAACAGCTGATGTCGAAGGTTTGTTATTATCTTCGTTTGTCAATACACACTTTTACACGAATGTGCTTGTTGAGGTACATTTCTAAGCTCGGATTTCAGAATACCATCAGATTATAACATCCATTTGGAAGTGTTCGCTTCCTGTCTGTAAGACATGTCCTAAACCTTCACTATAACAATAACCTTCAATGCATTCTTCTATAGCTTTTATAAATGTACATCTTTAAAGTGAGGATTTTCATTTTTGCTTAATTAATTACCTCGGGCACAGCCGTTAGGTTACTTCCTTGATGGGCATGCCATCATGGGAGACAGCCGTGCCTGCATAAGCTCTAAGTATAAATATTTTTAAAATTCTGTTTCTTCTTTGTAAACTACTTCAACGTTGGGGGGTTTTTTTTCCTCTACGCTTTTTATCCACAGAATCACCAGAGGTGTGGAAGGCAAGAGACGCTATAGCCACTTTAATGTACATCGGTAATGTTGGATCATCAGTTAAAGAAATACTACTCGCTTCAACCTTACGTCTTTCTCGGGTTCTCTCCCTTTCAGTTTCTCTTTCTTCTCTCGTCTCCCTTTTCTCTCTCTCTCTCTCTGTGAATATTTCGCAGCTACCATGTGGTTTCCATGGCACTGACGAGAAATATTCTTTGCAAACCTCTCAGCTAAACTTTTTTCCTCCCTTCAGTTCCCCAAGTTGTTCATGCAGCATAAGATTTTCCCCTAGTATAAGATTTCGTGTTGGTCCATTAATTAAGGAAAAGATTTAGGGTTGATTTCCGAGCACAAGATTAAAACTGTGTTCAAATCCTTGGGCCAGGTGCATGAAATCCCGCTACAGCTCTAGCTATGGCTCTGCTTAGTTTGACTACTTCGCGCTAAGCGTCAGGTACACTTCTATGGTCTTTTCGGAGGCCTTTGTCCTTTTTATTCTTTGAACTTGCTGACCGATAATGAACTTTCGACGCGATAATGACTGCATCATTTAAAATAATTAACCATCTATGCAATTCAGCCATGACATGCCTATCAAGCCGTGTCCCCAAGTATGGGTCCATGTACCAGTGCATTTCTTCTTTTTTTCTACAGAAGCCTGTTGGAGTTCTTTCATTTTGTTCCTTGTTTTGATCTACTTTCCTGACAAACCCCCGCTTCCACCCTCCCACTCTGCCGGCACTCGGCGAGAAGACTACTGGAAAGGTGTAGGGTTGCTGTTAGGGTAAGTGAGGACATTAACGCCACCCCTTCTAGTCTTTATGCAAATGAGCCCCATGCACTCGAAAGAAACGCCAGTACCTACCCTTAGCTACCCAAAACCCAGACTGGGCTATAGACTACAATCTTCCTTGATTTACATGGCATCACAGGAGACTATCGTGTCTACATAAACTCTGAGTAAATGTGTTCTTTGCTGAGTTTCCTGTTTTTTTTATATATTTTCGTTGTAAGACTATAGTCTGTGGCTTGGAACACGTGCCTTAGACACCTGTGGTTGAATAACAGACAGTTCACGGTCAAGTATTGCAATACCTTTGGGAACGAAGAAAAGACTCATAAAATATTGCTGTTAAATGACAGACCTCAATCTGTTCCTCCTTTGCTGCAGAAAATATACCACCGGTCACCAGGCAGCCCTCGAAAATCACTATCAGTTAACACCCTGCAAAAATTGGTCACCAAATCTTGCCAGTTTACAGTAGCATTGCTAGGCTAAGTCACTTTCGGGAAGTTGAGGGGATCCGAAGAATATCCCGCGGCACCAAATATTCTCAAAAAAAAAATTCTAAGAAAAAAGGGGCAAAACATTTGTCTTAATCCTGTGTAGCGCCTACACTTCCAGTGAGATGTCGTTGGCACATGTGTGTAATAAACTTCGTCATGTGTTCCATAGTCTATGAGGATGCCGCGTGTTTCAGAAACCCACATATGATACTGGTCGTTTTGGTCTACTCGCTGACCATTGGCATGCTCAACAGCTGGACCAGCCTGCTTAACGTCATCCTGGAGAGTACGGGGGTGGGGCAGGTACGGTTGAACTGACCTCTGAACTTTGATCGACCTTTGTTGTTGAATCATATTGTAATAACGATAGGAGCGATGGCGGTGGGCCTCAAAGGACAGGAGAAGCCAGCATCAGTCGATAACCGATAGTCTAAAACTGACAGTTTTAAGCTATCGGCCGACGACATACTCTTGCATGCTGGGAAGAAGTTGTGCTCCTTTTGTTCTGTAATGAATTTCATTAAATTTCATTTAGGGTCATGAAATACTGTGCATTACAGTAACTGGCAAACCTCGTGTTGCCTCTTCTTTTCTGTACCTTCCTCTCCCTCCACTTTCTTCCCTGCCGCGCGTCGCATCTAACTCTACTAATGGTTTCGCCTGTCGCATCTAACTGTACTAATGGTTTTGCCTGTCGCATCTAACTGTACTAATGGTTTCGCCTGTCACGTCTAACTGTTCTGATGCTTACCCTGTCGCATCTAACTGTACTAATGCTTCCAACTGTAGCGTTTAACTGTACTAGAATCTAACTGTACTAATGCCTCCGCCTGTCGCATCTAACTGTACTAGTGTCTAACTGTACTAATACTTTCGCCTATCGCGTCTAACTGTACTAGCATCTAACTGTACTAATGCTTCTGCCTGTCGCATCTAACTGTACTGCTTCTGCCTGTCACGTCTAGCTGTAATAATGCTTCCACCTAACGTGTCTAACTGTACTAATGCTTCAGCTGGCTTCGTCTAAATGTGCAAATGTTTGTGCCTGTTACGTCTAACTTTACTAATGCTTCCGCCTGTCACGTCTAACTGTACTAATACTTCCACCTGTCGCGTCTAACTGTAAAAATGCTTCCGCCTCTCCTGTCTAACTGTAAAAATGCTTCATCCTGTCATGTCGAAATGTAAAACTTCTTCCCCCTGTCGCGTCTAACTGTACTACTTTGCCGTGTCCAAAGCCAGCAGATCATTATAATACCTCTCGCTGTCTGCGCGTGCTGACGTTTCAGAAAACAGCCGGGTGGTGCGGCTTCTATGGTCTTATGTCCGCTTGTGTTGTCTCGCTCATAGTGGCCAGGTGAGTTGTTTCTATACTAACACAGCTTACAGTTTTACAAAAATTATCA
>SMGT01010963.1:23323-35519 GCA_004794575.1 Lanistes nyassanus
GAGTGATGTCGGTGGTGGAGCACCTCCGTCTGTTCGTTCGTTCGCCTGTGTGTCCCCCAGTCAATAGTTAGTCATACCAATCCTTCCCCCACAATTATTCCATGTCACATACTGTGAACGTGACATTGAAACACGAATTCTTTTCTTGAAAGAAAGAAAGAAAGAAAGAATTCTTTTCTTGAAAGAAAGAAAGAAAGAAAGAAAGAAAGAAAGAAAGAAAGAAAGAAACAATTCTTTTCTTGAAAGAAAGAAAGAAAGAAAGAAAGAAAGAAAGAAAGAAAGAAAGAAAGAAAGAAAGAAAGAAAGAAAGAAAGAAAGAAAGAAAGAAAGAAAGAAAGAAAGAAAGAAAGAAACAGATAGGTAGAGGTACATACGCGACCAAGCCATATCGATAGACAGAACAGATCAGATCAGAACTTGTTATATACTGGTATTTTGGCTGCACCGAGGGATAACAGAATCGTCCGAAACAAAGTCGGAATATATCTTTGTTTTGTTTTCTTTGTAATTACCTTATTGAATGGGATTGATTGATTTTTTGTGCAGTCTGGGTGAGCAGTTTACTTGTAACTCTTACTTATTCATACGAGTGTCTGATTTCGGTTTTGTGTCTTCATAATTAGAAAGCTAACACGTACACACATTTATCGAGTCTGGCGTCTGTTTTACAGGAAGTCCATCTGTTCCCAGGTCTACGTACCTGACATTGCTATTAGGACCCGCGTGAAAGCGTCCAGATTAGCTTTATCCCATGACAACGGCTTAGCGCGATACAACTATTGCGAACCCACTTCTTTCTCATGGTGATACACAGTAGATTCTCGAATGTCCATCGTTTTCAAGTTTGCTTTAGAATTAAAGATTTAGCAGTCCAATAATGTTAAGGTAATCTATTTTACCTCGAGAACAGTAGTAACTTCGCCTTTACATACAGCCCATGTTTCTGACGCTTTTTTAAAATGCTTTATCGCAGCACTGTTTTACGCAACAACCATAACGGTGATAACTTCGATAAACGCACTGATTCCAATGATGGTCAGCTTGGGATGCGAGCTGGCATATCCGGTCGGGGAAGGCACGGCGTCATCTTTGCTGACACTGTCAGCCAACGTGGTGATCATGATGTTCCTGCTGATCATGATGCTTCCGAACATCGGTAAGCATCCCCCCAATTTCTCTTCCCTCCCACAATCTAACGCATCAGTCGTAACTGTAGAAGGGATTATTACACTAAAGCTTCTAACGAAAGCTAGCAGGGGGGAAGAACTCTACCCGTTAAGCTGCCTCTGCTAATTGTATCGTGTGTGCTGTGTGTGCGGTCAAGGACGATGCACGAACAGCGCCATGTTGTAATGCTGTATCCATTGCTCAGGTTCTGCGTGGCTCAACTGGGCCCTCGCAGCCTGCCTGGGCGCCTCTCTGCCCTTGCTGGCCATGGTGAAACTGACCTTTAACCGCCTAGCCTTTGACCTGGTGGTGCTGAAACCGAACCCACAGGGTAACGTTGCCAGTTCCTCCACGCCACAGAGCTAGAGAGGGTACATCCAGACGTTGTTACCTAAGCAGACTTGTTTGAACTGTTGCATCAAGACGAGTTCAGGAACTCGCTATAGAGCTAGCGAGATTATTTCCAGTCGTCGTTACCAAAGCAGACTTTCTGGAATTGTTGTATCGAGACAATGTCAGGAAAATGGATTCACATTTAATCGGAAGAAGGCGGAAAATGCTGAGGTTCTGTGATGGCAGTTTCAACAAGAGATTTGGGGGTTCCAGAAGGCGAGATTGAAGCGGGGCTGGTGTGGCACCGAATCAGCGCGTCCAGAAAAATAACGAGAACAGAAGCGAAAGAAGATGATAGAGAATGAGAGAGAAAAACGAAGGCTGCTGTTGCAAACTATAGCAAAATGAACGACAGACGCAAACCTTTGGGTAACAATCCCTTATACGCGCGTGCGCGCCTGCACGAAGATACACGCGTTGTTCATTTACCCTACTTACGCATTTTACGTTTTGAGATAACGTACAATCATGCATAATAATGTTTTTTTTCAATCTGTTTTCCAGCTTATAAATGGGGTAAACCCATTGCTCCCATTGCAAATGTCTTTGTCCAAGTTAATTGGTCCATATTTAATTTTTTTCTCTTTTATTTGCTGAAATGTCTTTACTGCATTTGTATTATTGAGAATCAGCATTAAATCCATAATCACAGCGGTTTTGCAACTTAAGTGGTGAGAGGAAACCAACAGATCCAGAGAAGCAATCCATGTGATTTGCAAGCAGACAGGGTAGCCTCCCTTATGGAGTACTCGCCCTTCAGTCGCCCGCCACAAACTATGGAAATAGTAATGAAGGACAGAGCAACAAACTACTGTTACAAGACCCAATGTGTACTTTCAGACCAGTCAGTCAAACAGATCAACACAGCAGCACACAAGCACCGCTCAGACCAACCTACACCATAGCAAACCATACACAAAAATATTAGACAACACACCGGAAATAACATCGAAGCTCTGTACACACGCACTGATTCACAAATACCCTCTTGGATATTACAACCACAGCAGGTCGACACAGATCTCATCAAGTACAATAAAGAAATCCAACTCAACATAAAAATATCAGAAATCAAAAATAAACTCAACACTACTTACAAAGATAACATTCTGAGATATCGCCTGACCTGACCATCTTCACGACGGGAACAGGAGTTACGAACCGAAAGACCATTGCAACCGAGCTTCGTACTCACACATCGATAGTCACAGAAGAATTCATAGTAATACGAACTGTCCTAAGCTTAATAACATTAAATAGTGAAAAAACTACAACACAAAACCAATGTTAGTTGTCTGTGATATTTTTGGTCCGCACTTCAGGACCTTCAGAACCAACCATCTGAAAGAATAGACACAGTACATGAAATCCTAACCTTTGTTTGGGGTCAAACAAGAACAAATGAGGACAGAGCGCTATAAAATCGTCAAACGACAACCCCAACAATGTACTGGCAGCGCTAGACACAACCGTATGCTGACGTATGCAATCAAGGGAGCCTATCGTACCCATACACGTAGCAAAGAGAGAGTCGAAAGTAAGGAACGTGGCAGATCTTCAAAAAAGATCTGCCATCCCTTTCTTTTAAACGACCCTAGTCTTCACACGGCTAGCCCCTGGTGTACCACGTGTGCATACAGCGAATCCCTAAATTTTATATCGTCAGCTCGCTCACTAAGCGTAAACTAACAATTGGGATTCGACACAAACACAACATAGGACAATTACATGGAATCCTCAGGGTGCACAATACAATCAAACAAGAACAAATGAGGACAGAGCGCTATAAAATCGTCAAACGACAACCCCAACAATGTACTGGCAGCGCTAGACGCTGTATGCACACGTGGTACACCAGGGGCTAGCCGTGTGAAGACTAGGGTCGTTTAAAAGAAAGGGATGGCAGATCTTTTTTGAAGATCTGCCACGTTCCTTACTTTCGACTCTCTCTTTGCTACGTGTATGGGTACGATAGGCTCCCTTGATTGCATTTGTTTGGGGTTTTTTTTTAAAGGCTTCTTATCGTAGGACATTAAACTTACTCTGGGCGCCTTAGCTTCACACACATTAATTAAAGCAAACGATGAAGTAGATAGACTAATTAAACTAGCAATAAAACCAAAACCAACTACCAATGTCATCAAAATTAGCATCCCCATTTCAGCAGAAAACAGCTACTAGAAGAATTACCAAGTAACGAGCTCATATTATTTAATTACAAAAGAGCCAACCAAATTAAAGTAGCAAGAATAGTGAGGGCCGTCTGATTCAAAAAGATCCAGTATAATTTTTTTTGGAAAAAGTATGTGTACACAACTTGACCTATAACCAGAAGGCAGCAGGAAACATTCATATCAGCCGAGCGGGACATTAAAATCAAAATCCAAATATTCCAACTTGTAAAACCTAAAATTAGTGATAAATAAAACGTAACACCGCAGCAGTAGGATCGACCCGCAGGGACAACAATCTGAAGCGGACGAGGCGAAACCCACCAGCAAAGTGCCAGGAAGACCAGCAAACTAGACACCCCCCGGTACAGAACGCCTCCACCAAAATCCCCGATTCCTCCCTCTGCCCAGTGGAAACTCGCAAGGTGGAAGCATTCTAACTACCAAATTCAGCAACACCCGGGCACAGCGTCATCTCCGTGGCCTAACAAGATTTACGTTTTGCTGAGAGGCCGTAGCCAAACATTGAAGCTCACTCTATTCTCGAGCAGAAGTCGAACGTGATAAAGAAAAAAAAACTGCATATTAATTAACCCGGCTGGGTAAAGCCTCCATCCTATTCCCAGGTTAAACGAAGCTTAAATTCATCCGAACCCCCCCCCACCCCATATTACATCCACACGTCTTTGCTATGCTAACTGCTTGCAGCGACAGTGAATGCCAGACATGTGGGTATACCGACATGCATGCATACACTCAGAATAACATCAAAGGCAGTGATGGATGAGTCCCAAATTTTTCGCTGGCAGATCGAAATTTCACTGGCACAAGTTGATGTCTTTTCTATGACTACGGCAGTCGACAAAACATCGATAGCTGGACGGACTACTAGTCGATTTTTAATGGCCCACCAGGGTCTCTAGTGGCCTGGAGGCACTGGACCACATAACTTTCTCAAGCTTGCAAAGGTAGGCTGTTAAGGTAACAAGGCAGGCATGCAGGTGCGCGGGCCATCAAAGCACGGAATTGGCGTCAAGAAAGATAATAAGCGAGGAAAAACCTTCCCCTCAAATGATTTTCTAGAATTATAAAAATATATTTTATTGATCAGGTGACACATTTATGTTTATCCACTGGTAATTCACATCGTCGAGAAATCGATATCACACTCTCATCCAGTGATGTGTAATGAACCCATTCTAATTCCATCGTGACACAAAAGCAAAACGTCCACAATCCAGTATCTGTTAGTGATCACATCAGCTTGGTCCTGGAAATGCTGCAGTGATCTTTTACGGTTAAGGCACAATTCTCGTTCAGATCACTTCTCAAAAACTGTTTTAAAAAAATGAAACAAGAACACGACTCAAAAAAATATCTGAAACAGTAGACTGTTGGACACAGCTTCAAAAAATTCCAGAAACAACGGACATAATGTTTATGTATCTTCTCCTAAACTACTCTTTCTGAAAAATCACAGATATCCGACAGTGACGAGGTGAACAGTACGTCCTGCGAACCTGTTCTCTGAAAGTCATAGCGCCCATCGCTATGGAAGGGGTTCGCTGAAGGTCACGCAGGGCACGTCACGTCTCACGTCACATCTCTGTGGGAGACGGTATCACAACCTCGACGTTGATGCCGGTCAAGTCCGGCAGGCGCTCGTCCACCTCCAGGCGGTTGTAGCGTTCCTTCAACACCAACAGCAGCGGCAGGCAGCAGGCCACCGCCGCGATCTGAGTCCAGTTGCTCCACATGGTACCTGCAGGGAAGGCGGGGTTAGGACAGAAGGGTGCACTGCGCGAAAATGCGCGTGTCGGTAAGAGGGAACGCCCGTGTCTCTCGGGTAAGTGGCGAAAAAGTCGCCATTTGCGCGAGATGTAACGTGCGTCTCCTCTGATTAAACGCACATTTTCAGCTCAGGTGCAAGACAAATCACACACGTTGCACTGCACGCCCTTCTTCCCTATAATCAGCAATACATCACATAAAGACAACACCTAAAATTCCTCCACTAAAATAGACACAAAATAGCGTCCAGAACATCATTTTAAATGAAGTTCTAACCTGATACCACACCCACTGATCCAGTAGCTTACTTTTCTAAAAATCAACCGGCCCAGGGATATCAATATCGCCATGGGTTTATTTTTTCCCTGTGGAAAACAGCAAGGAAGACTATTTTCCGAGATATCAAGAGAACGTCAGCACGTCCACGTACCTATGTTCGGGATCATCATGACCAAGAGGAAGATGATGCCTGTGAAGTTATTGACCATGGTCAGAATGCCGTTAGAGGTCGCTTCCGCCGCTGGGTAGGCCAGTTCGCAGGCCAGCTCGTACAGGAAGGGGATGGCAGACGTAATGGAAACGTAGCCGATGATAATGGTTGTGTACAGCAAGGCTGAGGCGAATGAAGACAAAATCAAAACAAATCTAATTACATGTAAAATAAAGCACAGTCAAAGTCATGCGAGAATTAAACTGTGCCCGTGCCATCAATGAAATATGCTCGTGCTTTGAAACATACTAATATGGACCTGCACGTGGTTGCGAGTTCAGCAATTTGCATTGTTTTAGACAATAATCTTTTACACGTCAAAAGGTTTGATGAGAACCTGGCACACTTCAAAACACGTGCACATCCAGAGCCAGAATGTTGTCTCCCTTTACTAAACTACTGGAATGCTATGCAAGCACCTGTCTCTAAAGGCTATATGCTACACGGAGAAACAAAATCGTTTTAATAAACCTGTTTGACAAACAGTCTTTAGGGCAAACAGTTACGGTAAACTGTTTTCTAAAACTGTTTCCACGCCACACTATCAAACAGGTCAGGAAAACTGTTTTGTTAAAACAAGCATTGCAGGAGAGTAGCGTTCCATCTAACCCATTGCATAATCACTCCACTGATAGACGCGGACGAAGAAAAGATTATGTTGGCAGTTTCTCTGCATCTAATTAAGAACAGAATGTTAAAAGGAAAATCCGAAAGTTATAAAGTAATAAACAAAGCACAGCTGCATTAAAAAAACATAAATTTTATCTGTATCGGGGGACCAAGCGTGTATGATACAAAAAAAAAAAAAAAGCTGAACGCCGAATCCGACCGAAGGTTTAGATGATATGGACATTTCCAACTGCTGCAGAGCTGGCTGGCATGAGCGTTCTTATGTCCTGTTCATATGTAAAAGTGCACATAAAATACACAGGGCGAATGGGCCTTACGACCGCCCTTGTGACAGGAAGAGCAGCTAAGATCGCTCATGCAAGCCAGCCTGCTTCTCGCTAGTGATAGCATAAACGCGTTAAGTAAAACCCAATGGAAAAAATAAAATAAATAAAATCCATATTTCCTCGAAAAGATTTACTGTTACGTTGAAATCTGCTTTCTTAGATAAGCAACCATCGAAATTCATCTGCCGCTCGTCTACACGCTTTTATGTCCGAAACAGATCGGCAGTCTCTGTATTGACGAAGATTAATAACATAAATGTCTACCTGTAACCTGAACTGAGCGAATTTACTACTAGCAACGACAAATCTTTCGCGACCTATGATAACTTTACTCGGACGTAAAATACAACTGTTTGTCTAGTGAACTGTTGTTTTACAGCTGACCCCTTTTAGGGCACCAACTTGATGTTGTTAATATGTCAATGGAACTCATTACATGGAGCGGGCTGGGAGAGTGTGGGTGTAAGTTTTGATTGGCTGTACAACTTTGTTATAGACTTATTTTGATAAAAACGACCACACCAGCGCAACAAAACAATCACAATAATTCAATCACAGACGTGCATGCATGTAGAGCTAAATCAAGCAACAGCTGACATGTCCTCAGTGCTTTAGCTCCCTTTACACTAACGACCACGGTTTCAGACGGGCTTGCAAGCCATGCCACTGGTCTGACTCACGAGTCTATCAGCAAGCCAGCTGTCGCGCAAAGCTCAATTTCCACAGATGACGCGTTTTAATAGACTGTACTGTGAGAAGCCAGAAGAAAATGCGTGGTCAGTAATTTTTATGCAGTACTAACAGTGATTCTTCAACTGCGCCAAGAACAGTCGTTGGTAAGGAAACGAGAACAGATTTGTCCGAGAACTGTTGGGTATCCAGAGCACATGCGCGGTGCATAACGCAGATGACGCCCCCTCCCTACTCCCCTACTCCCTCTCGAGTCTTGACCCCAACCCCTTCTCTTTCCTCTCCCCCTCTCCCTCCCGCTTCTAACTCAAAGCAGGGCAGTACAGTATACCACGCACTGGTTGACGTAGGTATGACGTCGATGCAGCCCAGCGAAAAGACGAGATACGCCAAGCCACAGATGACGTAAAAGACAAACACGATCCACTTGTGGACGCGCCGGACCTTGTCGGCAAACCTGCACACAGACAAGAACATTGCGAGCCACTAACGCGCAGGCAGTCAGGGGTCGGTTGCACAAGCGTTCGCATCACCCTTTCTGGTCACAAGTGCGATCGTAAGGGCCCTTCGTTCTGTGTATTTTACAGCTCTCTTTAATGAAGGGAGCAGATACAAACGCCCTCAAAACGAGACGCGGACGGTAAGCCCTCCGTGCACGCAGCAGCTGTTGAACATTCCAACCTCAGGCTCCGAAATATCTCAGATAATTTGTCATCAAAAACAAAATCTATGGAAAATGATCTCTCTAAACAACATGTACATGTTTAAGTGTGTGACGCTTTGGCAACGTGAAATGTACGCCTGTGGAACTCTAGTCTTGTTGAGAAATTCAGTTTAAGACCTTTCCATACCACCATTCATATTTCATTTCAGCCATGTCTGAAGTCCAGTGCACACGCTGCTCCTTCTATTCTGTTTGTACAATTTTTCTATTTTTCCATCTAAATCTGATATCATCTGTCGAAATGAATCTACAGGCCTGGCCCTGCCTTTGGCTGTATCAGTGTTTTGTAATTTGGTTGCATAAATAAACGTTTGTTTAAAACAAAATTAATCTACAGAAGGTGTCGTCACTCACCACCAGCACAAAAACTAATAAATTTAAAAAAAAACACCAGGCCGTTCTACCGTAATTGCAACGTACTCAGGTGAGAATCTGTAAATACACACCTGGCTACCACAAGCGCCATGACGATGCTCCCACACACAGAGTAGAAGCCGATCCATCCAGCCTGTTGCTGAAGATTGTTAATAGTTTGATTGAACAATTCAATGCGGAAAACTTCTCGGACAAAATATTTGTTAGCAGAATGTATTTTTTTTTAAAAAGCTAATTTTGTCGTTGAAATATACTATAACTTTAATAATCATAACCGAGTAAGTCTCATCCCGAAATTATCATGAACTGGCAAAGTGAATCGCGTGTGTGTGTGTGTGAGAAAGAAAGAAACAAACAAGCAAAGAAACAAAGAATGAAAGAAAGAAACAAAGAAAGAAAGTTGGTAGGGCAGGATAAGTGAAGGACAGGAAAAAAGCTGACATCAAATCCCAAGTCCGACATCCGACAACTGACCTCACTGATGCCAAAAGGTTTCAGGATAACATCCAACACAGTGATCCAACAGCTGTTGACGCCTGTGGCGATGCCGTAAGCCGCAACAAGAATCCAGAAGTGCGGTCGCCTGCAGCCAGAACATGACCAGTATCACCCCTTTTATCGCTGTCCTCTTAATCATCTTTTCTTCTTTCTACTCCCGTTCCCCCCAGCCCCCAACTACATCTTGTAGCGAAGGAGTGATATTTCTGCCGTAGAATGTACTACCAGCGAACATACATAACGTGATGTGTGCGAACGTTTTGCAGGTACAAATTGCTCCCACCTTTCCTAATCGTACAAGAAAATATAAACTGCCACAATAGGTACACAGTTCTTAGCTCTCACGCCTACACTGTTCCTCCTTTCCCCAGTCTGTCTTTCTCAGACCTCTTCCCTCCATTTCACATGCTGCTCAACACACACACACACACACACCCTATGAATTTAGGTTCTGGTCGTCAGCTCACACCATAACTTAAGGCAAAATTGTAGGCTGACCAGAATGTATAAAATGAACTAAATATAAAGAACAAACTTGACCGTTTCAAGTACTTCCTGTTGGGGTAAATATAGTAAACATAATACCAAAACTGATACCAAAAAATGTGCTACTAACTCCTTCAGCCGTTTCAGCCCATCCACAAAATTCTCTCGCTGCAGAGCAGCCGACACACACGGTGGCTGGGGTGGTTTCTTAGGAAAGTAGATCAGCATGATCACAAACAGCCCAATGGACCAGGCCGCCTCTGTTACGAGGAACAGATGCGATAAGAACAGCCGCAGCATCTGACGAACAATTATTCAATTATTTTATCTCGTCTGTGGGCACCTTCCACGAGAAAGAGGTAACCTAAGTGTCAGCTAATCCACACCACGCTTTGAGTCTGAACACAGCTCACCTATATACATCAGAAGCAGGATGGCTTCCCGCTCATTGGCGATTCTTTCTTCGTTTTCTGAATCTGGACGTAAGGAAAACAGATGTGTCAGAATTCGGCATGTTTTTATGACATGTCATCAATGATAAGTTGTTGCATCATATCTTGTTATGTCACTCACTTCAGACAAGCAAGACATCCTTATCATCCACGGACAGTCTATACTGTTGATCTTTCCCTGCGCATCGGCAAGTGACACTTTACATCAAAACCACACCACCCTGCTGCTGCTGTTGTTGTCGTCGATCTGTTCCTGTCGTCGTGGGGTAGGTGTTTGTGGTGGTTTTCGTAATTTAGCCCCGCGCCTCGAACCGTTTGTAAAGGAACCGAACCAGGGAGGCCAAGAAGACGAAAAGAACAATGTCCACAACAAGGAAACCACTCAGTCCCAGAATAAACGTTTCCACTCACAAACTTCAGCAGCTGAATTCTGGTCTGTAGAAAAATCCCTATATACAGAAGTCACAGACTCATTTTCCAGTTCATGGGGGGAGTCCGTAGAACTGAAAAAAAGATGAAACAAAAGTTGGAGTCCATGTTTAGATCTTTGTAAACAGACCAAATGCCATTCTGTGTATTAAACTGGCACAATGCAATTTGTCACAGTAATCCACTAAATCATGAAATAAAACATCAAATATTTTTCTCACCTGGGAACAATAAAAAGAGAGCTTGATGAGTTTTCGGGTTGAACAGGAACTATCTGTGGGCCTGTCAACAAACGGGGGAAAATATCCGGACTACCATCATTAACTACAGGACAGTGCATGGTTACCACTAACACAAACTAAATAACTACACAAACTCCATACCTAGAAATACTACGAAACAAGGTAATGTGTGTCAGGGGAACTACAATTTTTGCTAACCGTTTCATCTCAGATATACATTGTCACCAGGCCTGCCTGAGGCTTATCTGGTCTGTGCAAAATTAATTACGTTCGTGGGACTGAGGCTCTAGAAACAATTTATTTTGCGCTTTAAATTTTTTTTCTGTTTTGGTATGCGCAAGCTCGCACTCAACCCTTTCATTCCCCTCGCTTCTTCTCTCCGATTCTTCTCCCCGCTTTGTCCTTCTCTCTCACTCGCTCATTCACACACGCGTGCATGGATGCGCTAAAGTACATAATCCCTACTTAATAAATGATGCTACATGTTGTCTATCGATCTTACAAAGATAACGCTCCATATTAATTATCTGCCTAATTAAAATAATGCACCCATACAATCCACTAACAAAATGACCCCAACAATACCTAACCAACCAAAAAAAAAAGGTCACCCCCTCCCCTTACTATCTACCTAATAAAAATGACGCTCCGTTTCCCAGCCCCGACAGGATGGCGCCGATGGCCGTGGCTGTTGTTCGTTCGTGGGCTGGAAACCACACAGCAGACAGCACTGCTGGCCCCGCCATTGTGACTGGACCTCCCAGGCCGTTCAGAATGGATCCCAGATGCATCAGCCTGAAACAAACTTGCCGGCTGCAGAGTCTCCGAACTGCGCACGTTGTCGCACCACAGGTCTGACCTAGTGTCGTGGAATCCCTCCCAACAACAGAATCTCACCCAATCCCGGTGTGTGCCATGCGCCAGCACTTTCGCACAATGGCTGTATGAATCACACGGAGACGCTCTCCGCCATTCCTCGCGTGCAGCGTGTAAACATTCACGCCCCCACCCCACCCCACCCCACGGCTCCCAAACCACATGCAGTTTTCTTTTTAATTTGTTGCACCCATCTTAAAGCAAACGATAAACAATCCCGCAGTTTCCAAATGTGGACGAGGAATTTCCAAAGGAATGAGCAGTAGGAAAACGTCCAAAGAAAGGAGACCTGGGTGATTGCAACGACTGGAAAGGTATTGCAGTCCTTTCCATGCGCCTCGTCTTTCCTCTTTTTCATCCGTCTTTCTGACTTCATACTTCTAAGCGCCAGTTACGTAACACGTCGCCATTGCTAATAAACTGACACATCCTGCATATACAATACATTCACGAATA
>SMGT01010963.1:40760-57925 GCA_004794575.1 Lanistes nyassanus
TCTCGTAAGCAGAGGCGAGATCGAGGTACGTGTTTTGTCATTGTGGTTAATGGCGAGGTGGGTGATGTATGTTGGTAAGGGAGAGGAAGTGAGCTGTGGCACAGCCCTATCGTATTAGATGAAAACCAAAATTACCTTGTAAATAAACTACATTTTTATTCTCTTTCTCAGAAATCATCTTTGTTATCTTTAGTTGTGTAATAGAGTGGAGTGGGGGCTCGGGCCAGGGAAGGTTAGTGAGATAGTGATTTCTGAGGTCTCCACTCATAAGTAAGAAATAATTGTTCGCGGACGGGGGGGGAACGCCACCACGAGCCATTTGTGTGCGTGTGACAAGGTCACGCAGGCGGGGAGAGCAACACGGAGGTCGGTTGTCTCTTTCAAAACCCCCCAGTTCGCAACACCTACAACTCTGCTGAGGGCAGAATTAAGGTGTCCCGTTCTACTGGACGTGTGAGAACTCCAGTATCAATGGCACGTGTCTGGAGTAGACCAGTTGCTTAGCGCAAGGTTTTCTTCGGAGGGAATTGTGGTGTTCCCCCAAGACTGGTGTGTGACTCTGGCACGTGTTCCTCTGCTGTGGGAACCCTCTACGCTGACCGGGCGAGGAGATAACTGCAGAACGCAAAGGAGGGAGACCGAAGACCGCGGACAAGACAACCGTCTGAAGCAGGGGGCGAAGATCCAGCCTCACAAGGAGGCTGCCTGTAACCGAGCTCTAGAAGTGAGCTCAAAGGGCTGTGTGTCAGCCTTTGGAAAACGTCATATCCTCTGTGGCGTGTGTGAACGTCAGCACCCAGGTCTGCTGTTACGTGGAGGCGTTCAAGAGGTCTTCAGAATATCTACTGGTGAACCTATCCAAGAAAGGAGCGCTCCAAAGTACAGACTGTCATGCGGACTGTGTGAAGCATTCAGGAACGAGTGTTGTTTTCTGTGAGTGTTGTGCATCACGTGGTCATTCTTTTCTCGTATGCAAAGAAGAGATTAAGGTACGTGGTTTATTATTGTGTTTAATTGCGAGGCAGGTGATATTACATGTTATTTGCAGACCTAGCCTGAACAAAACAAATTGCGGGACGCCTAGAGTTGAACGGTTTGTATCAAAAATTGTCTTGGCTGTAAATAATCACTGTTCATGTAAACAATACATTCTTCTTTCTTTGTGTTCACTGTATTGTGGTTCTTTATGGGAGACGGTATGTGGTGGGGGCTCGGCCATATGATTGAGAAGTCATATTAATCAGTTTTAGTGAGATTTCCACCTACGTATATGTCACCCTCTTGACGGTGGTCGTGTGAGCGAGCACGGGAGACGACCCGTCAAGAGACAAAGAATTCTCCCAGTGGTGACACGGTGTGATGGGGCTTTCAACTCACATTTTGATGAAGTAATTTCCGCCAAGTGTTCGATTTCTCTTGGTCAAGAGTTTACCGAAGTTATGTATCTGGATGAAATGTAGCTTTGGCGGAAATAAGTCATATTTTCATCTCAAGCGGTTAGACAACTCCAAGTTTATTGCTACGGCTTTTATTGGAAAGGAGCGAGAGGGTGATTGCGGGTCCCTCTGTCCTGTGACGTTGCCACTGGGCACCGTGTTCCGCATCGAAAGGGGCACGACATGCAGGAGGAACGTGCGCTATCTGTTTTACTTAATTATTGGAGGCCTACTGTGATTATCCCCATAATTTTACAATCAAACTGTATCTTTTAATCCACCGTTGGCTTGCCAATCTCTCTTCAGTTCCCCCCCCCTCCTCACCTCTTTTTTTTTAAACAATACCCAGCCGTTTAAATGTGTTTTGCATGATTAAAAGGACCAACATAGGTTCACAAGATAAGTTTGGGATATGCTATACTAAAAGACAGTAGTTTGCTGGGGAAAAAACAAAATAAAACAAGCACAAGGATACATTAAAAATACCAGATAAATGTCTAGTCTGAGGGCCCACATAGGGCGATCACGTCATCTGACATATTTTGCGACGATCTGGTAGGTCACAGTAACTTGATAAAGTCTGTACACCTAAATATAAAACTCATTAAAGTATTCAGCGGCCAAGACCAGCGCGAGAAGGAAACGCTGGTCGTGGTGAAAGAAGAGGGACTGACAATCGCTTTACTGCAGTCATTAGACGCGAGAAGTTCGCTGACCACAGTATGTCCTAACATGACATAGCCATCCTAAAAATACTTTTAGGCGTTTCCTTTGAAAAAGAATTCAAGATGACCGACTAACAGTCTCTTCGCTGTCGAGGACATTGTTTACATGTCAAGGCGTGATTCTGACGATGCCGGGTTAATTGGCACTTGACTTACGTACACTGCATCAGACAGTTTTAACGTAGTAAAGGCTCAGACTGAAGTTTTCTTAATTCTCACCTCAGAAGTACGAATTTGTTCTGGTTACAAAGCACACGGTCTGGTTCGTGCCTACAGGCAGATCTCAAAACACGAAAAGGAAAACTATCAACATACAAATCTTCCGCTGCAAAGTGATAAAGAAGGAATAAAAACAAGCAGAAATTCTAACCTGTGAGCATCTGGGAGAGAGTGTCTTTATCTGATCAATAGATTTTGGATACAGCGTTCGCGACCCACTGAAGCCGAATGGAAACTTAAATGACAGACATCTGCGCCGTGCAACGTGGCCAACTTCCTACACAAACAAGCGAAATCCCAGAACGCTGACACGTGTGGGGCACGCTGCACCCTCCTCAAGTTATTTCCCCGCAGACTATTTCCCTTTTTAACAACAAGAACCATCACCAGACGTGCGCAAATATGGCTAGGGAACAAAACAAAACAACAACAAAAAAAGAATGGGGAAATACTGCTTCCAAACAAAGTAAATCCAGTTATATAGAATAAAACCATTTATATATAAATTATTTTTTTAATTTAGCCAAATCGTACGGAGCGTAAATATTAATCACAGACAATGACCCTTTTAAACGTCTTAGAAGCTTTCCGGACAGAAATTCGAATAAAAGCAGTTACACTACAGCAAAAATATTAGAAACTAGCTAAGTCTTCTGCGACCTTTCAATTTTTTTTAAAAACTTGATCGAGTATTCTCTAAAGACGCATATTTTAAGTAACAAAATCTTCGGGCATAAGGTCGTTGGACAGATGTTCGAAACCAAAATTAGACGAAGACACCGGATAAGTTCTTTATGGTTGTCCTCATTCAACAGATGATTAGTCCAGCCTGGCAAGTCTTGTGCGTGCAGTGGATTTACATACAATCAGCTTCGGCCACACAGCTGTGTTATGGCGTCCGTGTGAAAACTCAAATATCCACTAACAACACAGATTTATGACTGTTGGCAACATTTGTCGCTAATGCTAGAGGGATTTTTTGTGTTGTTTTTAACGCTGCGATCAGTGAAGTATAAGATGGGGGAGAAGGGATATCGGAAAAGGTAGGAAAGGTTTAGAAAGTGCACTTACGTAACTGCCGGTCTTGAGAGAATAGTTATCCGATTAACCGGGCGCCTAGTGCGGATACACCTGTCGGGTTTATGTACTTTTGTCAAGTTTCTCCGTGATGTATTTATTGAGATTTCCATGTTAAGACACTAATCTACAGTTGTGCTAAAAGTAAGGCTGTCAACTGCCTGCAAAGTCTAATCGACTTTTGATTTGACCCTCTTGTTCCCTGTCACAGTGGGATCCGTGCATTTCATCAAACTGTTATTTTATTTCCTGCTTAGCTTAAAATTCAATACTGAAGTGTTTCGGTTTGGTGTAGTGCCAAACTTTTAAAAGCATATTTTATTTTACTTTATTTCCTGTATTTACAATTGTGTATGCCAAATCCGCAAGCGCATAGTTCATCGCACAGTCGGATATACCTGACGGCTGTTGACAATGAAGCTCCCCCCCCCCCCAGGATGGCGGGTAATAATTCACACAACACCGACACTATAACGGCCGCAGTGACCCATGACTTGTGACGTTGGCGTGTTTTGCCCAATTATATCAGCCAATCAGATAGTGAAAATAGGAGGCTTTATGTTTGTTGAGGTTGATTACCTGTGCCCCGTTTTGCTCGTTCTACAGTAAGATTTTATGGCAAAGGAAGCGTACTCACATGCTGAACTATTCCTCCGACCATTCGTCAGTGTTCAGTTAGGCCTAAAGGCCACACGATCATTAACACAAAATAAAATTAAGCGCAAGCACGCCTGTTGGCGTGAACATCCCACGCGTGTGCATCATCACGAAAGTATCTCTTCGGCCCTCACTAACGAAAACGTTTCATCACTCGACCGTTTCAGTCACAGATACACACACTGTAACACGACTGAATCGTAGGTTAAGAGCACTCACCATTCAGCAGCACCGCCTGGCCTGTGACTCCCTGTGTAGTGGCAGAAACCACCGCGCTGTTCCACTGAACACACTAACTCAATCCGCGTGTCAACCATACACGTCTGACACCGCTTACAATTCACTGGAAGTTCCCGATAGGTATGCAGCTGTAACTTGCCGGCAGGAGGTAACTTGCTTGCTGTCCCTCTTAATGTTCACGCATACATACCCCGTCAGTTCGGTTGTTGAGTGGACAGGTAACTGAGCAAGACACGTGTTGGACCCAGATGTAAATACGTGTCGTGAACCACTCCGCTCTCTTTGCGCTGTGCACACGACACCATGCAGTCACCTAATTAGCCCCAGTGCCCGGGTCACAAACTGCGATTACTCTGGGTGCTGTTCGCTTTAGGCTGATTCCGCTCTGCGACCCGCTCCCCTGGTTTCCCTAGTTATCCTGTCTCCACCAAATCTAACCCAGATCCCGGTTTGAGCCCTCGGCCAGCCGGCTTGAACCAGACTGACATCGACACATCGCCCCTCGCGCTACGTAGCTGGCAGGGGAGTGATGAAACAACAACACGGGGGCGGAGGAGGGGGAGGGCTTTGCACTGCCGTCCCTGCTTATGCGCGTTTAAGCGCAGGCAAAGTTAAGGGGGAACAAAAGACCCTTGCCCACATGTAAGTCTAGGCCCTCTGCCAGTGTAGTCAAAAGAAGCAATTCTCACACAGAATGACATCTTCTAAGCATGCAATTTTTGCGTCTCCACAGTTTATTGCCAAAATCTGTTCATCGACATTGTTGCTGATACTGTATAGTTGGGTGTAATGTTAAACCCATCTTTTATATGCGATGTGTATTCCGGCAGTGTACGTACTCCATGTGAATAGGTCTAAAGATGTCGTCAGGAATACCTGCCTATATTTTCTTAATGCATGCGCAGTTTTGTGGTCCATCTGCATTACTTGAAATCTTATTCTGGACACCGATGCAACATCATGTTATAACAATTAAACCTGGATAATTCACCATATAAGTATGAAAGATGCAACAGTGTAAGGGTCGGGGTCGGTAGACAATAATTATTAAATAGACGAACGTTAAATGTAAGCTTCATGGAAGGCGGAAAATTAAAAAAAAATCAAACAAAACAAGATTGTTCACTTTATAATTGCAAAAGTCCAAAATGCAAGACTAATGCTGCATATATTTATATTACACAAATATGGAATCTTGATATGTGATCTCTTGTAAGAAAAACTTGCATTGGATCGAGCTGATTATTTCTGTTGGATGTCTGGTCCTCAGTGCGATCGCTAATCGTGTTACCCCAACTAGTCCCACAGCAGTGAGAGTCTATATTTCCTCGATTTAAAGACAAACCGATTGCCCGCAAGGACAGGTTTGCAAACATGGGGTATAGCCGAAGGCAGATCCGGCGACCCTCCAGAACAATTAGCTCGTACGTTTTATGACGTAACACCTTGCATGCTAATATGCCCTCGCTGTATTGACTAGTCCGCAGTATTGATAATTAGGCAAGTGTGATTTATGGCAAGGGATGGCGTGTGCCTAGATTTTGTGGACAAGTCGAATAAAATGATTTTGTGCACAATGCCGGGCCACGGGAACAAAATTAATATATAACGGAGGAAAATTCAGACGAAATAATTTGTATGCATGTACTGGAAGGAGAAGTCAACACAAGTTCTGCTCAGTGTAGCGCGGTGCGAGAAATTTCATGTGTGTGTGTGTGTGTGCGTGCGTGCCTGCGCGGGCGTTTGGGTGTATGTGCGCGTATATGTCTGCGTGCGTGTGAGCGTGCGTGCATGCGTACGCACGGCATTTTCCAAGATACTCTGTCCTTTGTCGTTGTGTTTGGAAGAAAAGTGCTTCCGCGTGGACCTTGTGATATTTCGCACGATGGGAGAGAGGGGAGGGGATTCGGGGATACGTCCAGTAGGGGAAAAAATAGCCAATTAAAGGAACACTCACCTCTACCCCAAGGCGCTCCTTCTGCAAAATGTTCTCAGCAGGGTTCATTATACCACCTTGATTTCCGACAAGTTGGAGTCGCTCGGCCTTTTTCTTGGTGGTGGCGGTGGCGGTGGCGGCGGTGGTGGTGGTGGTGGTGGTGGTGGAAATATGGTGTGGTGTGAGGGTGGTGTGGTTTGTAATGTGTAGTGGTGGTGTTGGAGTGAGGTGGATGAGACGAAAAGTAGGAAAGGATTCTACCAGCTTAGGACCTCAAATACGCAATCATCGTGCGCAAAATGGAAAACTCCCAAGAAATCTAGTCCTTATATACTGAGGTTTACGCACGCATCAAACAAGAATGGATCTTTTCCAGGTTTGACGTTTATTTTGCAGTTCATGATCACGTGACAACATATGAAAAACGTAATAAAAGAACTCCAACAAAAAATTTCTTAAGATAAGCATCACAGATAAGTGGTAGGCATTATTGTTCAGTATGGACAGACTAGTATGATCTCTTTCCCTATGTGCGAAAACGGGTGGAGGCACGTACCCACAGGTACGCGTGCATGAATGTACCCTGGAACGTGGGCACACGTACAAAAATCCCATTAGTCTGCGCAACTCTGTACGCATACGTAAGATATGTTTTCATTTTTCCAATTCAAGCAGGTGCAGCCTTTACTACTTAATGCACGGAATCCATGCGTGAAAACTCCATCTAGTCGCTGCTTTTAGTTCCAAAACCACTACTGGCCACAGTTCTGCTTCCTAATTCTTTTTTCATTGAGTGGTCAGGTTTAAAAGGAAGAAAGTCAGAGGTGGAGAGTGAGGACCACTTTTCCGACATTAGTTATATTGCTTGTCACAGCTAAGTCGACATTCACATCAAAGGGATGAGTACTTTGTCAAAAATCTCGCAGTAAACTGGTTGTGATCATTTTCTGGGGGATCGCGTGGGAGGAGGGGATATTTGTTGGTTTCTTTGCGTGTTTTTCTCTGCCTGCCTCTCTTTCATCTTTTCTTCCTTTGTTTCTTTCACAAGATCCGATTCGGTTAGCCACCTCAGAATAATTGCTATATGACAGGTACTTTTATAATTATTAGAAAATTTATAATTTTCTTTTTTTCGTTTTCTCTCTCAGCACTCTCTCTTTCTCGCGTCTCCAGAACAGCAGCTGCATTCACAGGTACACCGGAAGGTCCTCATCTAGCTAGCGCACGCGCACGCGCACACGACCGTCAGACGTCCAGGGGGCGAGGCGCTGCGGGGGCAGGAACTGTGACTTCGACGTTGATGGCGGCCATGGTGGGGTTGACCTCGTCCACATCCAGGCGGTTGTAGCTCTCTTTCATCGCCAGAAACATGGGCACGCACACCGCGATGGCTCCCACCTGCGTCCAGTTCGTCCACATGGTGCCTGGGCAAACGCACAGCCAGGCGTCAGCAAGTGCGGGCGTGCAAAACAGCAATAAATAAATAAATAAATAAATAAAAGGCAATATAAGGTCGCTACAGCATACGAAAGAAGAAGGGTGTGTTGTGGGCACGGTGTCATGTATGGGTCGACAAGCCGTTCGCAATTATCATTTTCTGTCAAAATATTTTTCCATTTGATTCTCCTGCTCTGCCGCCACCGCGCCACATCTACTGCAGATAAGTCTTTTTCCTTTTCGTTTT
The DNA here is from genome assembly GCA_004794575.1 of Lanistes nyassanus. Lineage (NCBI taxonomy): Eukaryota > Metazoa > Mollusca > Gastropoda > Architaenioglossa > Ampullariidae > Lanistes > Lanistes nyassanus. The sequence goes on from SMGT01010963.1 coordinate 48,735, forward strand.
TTCGTCGTTTTGTTGTGTCGTCCTGATGAAGGGGTAGTGCCCCGAAACATGCAGATTGTCTTCGTCTTTGTCCCTTTTCTAGCTTGGTACAGTTCCCTTGTTTTACATTTAGTTTGGGCTTATCTTCCAAGCGGCAGTCACTTGTTTTTCTTTTCCATTGGATATACCTTTTTGAACTTGATCACACATGTGTAATTAGGAGAGTTTTACGACGATTAAAAGGACAAAAACTTGTTTCGTTCATTGCTCGTCAACGATTGAGTGGGTGGCTTTTCCCACGGACAGTACAAACGCTGATGGAGAAGACGACTGACTGCCTGTCCGTCGTCAAGACTTGACAGAAGCAGACAAACCCCACCCCTGACTTCAGAAACCACTTACCACCCACCATCCGCCACCTACCACCTCTAACAGCAAGTCACTGCCTAGCTGTCCTTGGAACCCTCGCGTGCAGGGGGGAGGGGGGGCGCGTCGGACGTCAGCGCGTGGCTTGCACCTACCTATGCCAGGGATCATCAGGACGAAGAGGAAGATGAGGCCGACGAAGTTGTTGGCGATGGTCATGATGCCGTTGGACGAGGCCTCGCCTGTCGGGTACGCCAGCTCGCACGACAGCTCATACAGCAGCGGCACGGCTGCGGTCAGCGTGACGGACCCCGCGATGACCGTGACGTAGAACATGGCTAGCGGACAGCAAGACAACGCGGTGCCAAGACAGCGTGCAAACAGTCCGTACGTCCGTCTGTCCGTTTGTGTCTCTATGTCAGCCGGTCTTGTCCGCCTGCTTACTTATAACAGGCGACTAATGAAATACATTGTCGTGAAATGTTTTCCTCCGTTTTCAGTACTTCTCAGGAAAGCATGCAAAATCATATCTATGTCTCCGCTGCCCGTTATGACGTGCGTTGCCTGAAGACAGCTAGTATCAGTACTCTGTAATGCAAGACGTACATTGGTAACATTGGCAGAGACCTTATACAAGCAAGATCTTACATCGCAGTGGTGGATATTACAAGTAAAACATGTTGAAGATTTTATCAACTATCCTACTTAACTCGCTAGAATGTAGCGCGCCTCGCATGTAGACAACGCGTCTGTTTTTAATGTAGCAAGGGAGAGAACCCTGCTGACGGCGCAGTGGATAGCCAAAGTTGCGGTCTTCTCTCTACTTTCATGCGTTTCATTTTAAGTGCAGTTTACCGTTTATAAACCACCATGTATAGGCGTTATAACTACAATCTAACGATCTGACGTGCGAATTTTCAGCATGAGTAGTCTATGCAACAAGAAGAGTCAAAAGACCTGCAAATTATTAAGTACCTGCAGAGGCGGGGAGGATGTTGCTGCAAGCCAGTGTAAACACAGCAAAAGCCCCCGTGCTGATGATGAAGAAGACGAAGATGAGCCATTTGAGGATTCGTGAAATCTTGTCGGCGAACCTGGTCAAAGTGTTCAGCAATCACATTAGGGAACACACAACAGCAAGAAGGAATTTTATGCCAGTCTTTTGTTTTATACGTTCTACAAGAACGCGAAGTGGCTTTATTTGTCATGCAATTAAGTCGTTTTTTAATTTAAAGAATCCATAGTTGCTTAAGTGATGTCGAAACGTGGCTATGGTTGGCGTCGTTTGTCAAGCCCTGAAACCTCTCTGAACCGAAAGTACCTAGTACAGATGTAGAACTAGGACGAAAATGAATCAAAAGATGGCAGAAGACGGAAAGGGACTGGGCAGAACCCCTGCCCGAGAACAGGACCTACAGGGCAACAATGATGGTGACGACAGAGCTGGCGCACAGAGAGTAGAAGCCGATCCACCCAGCCTCATTCTGAAACAGATTGCAAACAGTGTGCATGCGCTACTGTTGACAAGTAAACTTATGCTGTCGCCCTACCTGTGGTGCTGAGAGAAACAAGGAAACAAACGAGAAAGACAGCATGAGAGGGAAGGACAGACGAACTAAACTAAAATGCCTTCAATCCGTAATTATTAATAGACACATTCTCTCGTTCAACAACACAACCAAACGCCCGTAAGCACATAGGTAAGCACGCATGCACATACGCACAAACACACTCGCATACACTGGTGCGCATCTACACACTTCCAGACGCAGAGGTGTACATGCCTGATCAACGCCGTAAGGCTCGAGAACCATGTCCAGCACGCTGGCCCAGCAGTTGTTCACACCTGTCGACACCCCGTACGCCGCGACAACCAGCCAGAACTGAGGGCGCCTGAGACAAGCAGACGACACGCAGTCACTATACCGACAAATGAAACTGGGCAGAACCTGAGCAGAACACACGTTTTCACGTGAAAATGCGACTGAAACAGGCCGAGAGGCATGTTCCTATAGTTCCTAAGACGTAAGTTATGGACGGAAAGTAGCTCTAACAAAGTGCTGGAGACTGAGGAGCTGGACAAGCGGGGAGGTGGGGAGGGGGAGGTGTTCGAGGGTCTTTGAATCTTTGAATGGAAGTGCAAAAGTAACTTATATGGGTGCACGTGTACCTGAAATTATTGCTCACATGAGCAAAAGAGACGGAGAGGGTACTTTCTACAAAGAGAGAAAGGGGGGAGGGGAGGAGAGGGCATATGCAAATCGGATGTGGGTGGGTGGGGGGGGGGAGACAGTGCATTTGTGCACGTGTGTCCCATATATGTGCAAGCGCACGCAATACTAATCGTAACTCAACTAATCCTCACAGTAGCTTGTTCGGATGAGAGGAGGGTACTTAAATTTGCGGGGTCAGTTCACCTCGATTTGCTGAAATAGAGGGTGAGATGGGGCTGGTGAATGGTGAGAGTAGCGTTTCTTATTGCTTGAACATGCAGCGACAAAATCAAGTGTTTAATTCCATGACCTCACTGCAAGGCTGACAAGCAAACTGATTATTCCAGATTTAACGTCAGTCTCGGCAGCACACACCGCTGAGCATCTCAGGCGCTACAAGAGATGCGAATGAATGACCCCGAAATATCACAAAGGTTAAAAACCAACAGGGCAGTAAACATGGACTGTTTGTACTCTTCGCACAATACAGGTAAAACTAAACAAAACATGTTACAATTCACACACACATTGTTCTCGTACTTTCTCAACTGTTTGAGGCCTTCCAGGAAATTTTCTCGTTGAAGTGCAGCTGAGGCGCAGGGAGGCAGAGGCGGTTTGCTGGGGAAGTAGATGAGGATAAGAAGAAACAGGCCGACGGACCACGCGGCCTCTGGGAAAGAAACGACAAAGAGGTGCACGACGACGCTGCAGTCCCACTTGCCGCTACTGTTGCTGAACGACGTGTGATCGACGTTGGAAGAATCATAAATCCCCCAAAACCATCCCAAAAATTTCCAAATACACACATAGCCCACATTTTAGACATACATGCACGTACACCCAGAGAGAAAGAAAGAGAGAGATGCAATCTTAGTCATCTGCACACGATGCCAGTAAATAATAATAATAGGATTCTTCTAGAGCGCTATTCCCCCGAAGGGCTCAATGCGACTTACAAAACCAGCAAAGTCAGAAACAACTGTATAGCAGTAACAACAGTCGTATTCGCAAGTGTTGCTGGCAGAAAGAAAAATCCATCACCCACTTTTAACTGAATTAAGCTGTATGCATACCTATGCACATGAGAAAACGAATTGCCCTCTTCTCGTTTGTTATTCTTTCCTCGGGGGCTGAAACAAAATTTCATGAAACAGTCGGTTTCACAAAGATATAATATCCGTAAAACTTCTAAGCACTTATCTGTCCCTCCGTCCGTCAGTCTTTCTTGTCTACCTGCTTGTATGCTTTCCTGTCTGCTTGCCTGTCTGCCTGCTTGCCTGTCTGCCTGCCTGTCTGCCTGGCTGTCTGCTTGCCTGTTTTTCCTGTCTACTGTGCCACAAGCAGATCTAGTTCTCCAAGAACTGTTTCAGATCTCAGTCAGTTCTTTGTCTCGCGACCTTTCTATGCCGACAAACTGCACCGTTACTAGATGACATTGATTTATCGCTGTAATTAATACTTTTCTCTCTAAATGAATGGAAAAAAGAGAAGAAAGCTAGGAAGTTATCTTACGTAAGGATGTTGTATTTGCAGCAGAATACAGAAGAATTGAAGCGTGTCCACTATCAAGGATGCTGGCAGTGCTGTAAAAAACATATTAACCGACTTCGTGTTTTTGACAAATATTTTCTTGTAAACAACATCTTTTTGTGAAGGTAGGTTCGTAATTACAACTCTGTAAAAACTGAAATAAGTAAAACAGAACAATTTTTAAAAAATATGTATAATGAAACAGGGAAAGGAGTGAAGGAATGAAGGAAGGCACGAATAAAGAAGGATAAAGGTAGGAATCAGTTTTTTTAAAAAACAGGATTAAAAAGAAGAAAGAGAAAGGGAAAATGGGCGGGCCTAAAAAAGGAGAAAACTATTAAACACCAATACCAACATCTACTAGTAGCCGCTGTTTCCGTTTACACTGTGATCACGACACAGCAACAGTAAATAACTCCGTGCGTACTGCACGCATGTATGCATGCGCACGCACACACACAAGGGTCCACCCTGGTTGCATACTATAGGCACGCGAGGTGCAAACGGAAAGCTTAGATATTATAACTACCATAAGTTCAAATAGTCTTTTTTCAGGGTGGAAACACGACACTGTCATTTGTTGCAGTAAATACTTCTATCTTCAAGAGATTTTATGTTTCAAAACTACTGTTAAATGAAATTAAAATTCATCACCTAGATACAGGAGATAACGTAGTCGACATGTTTTGGGGAACATCGGGAACAAGCAGTGGCCCTGAAATGAGGCAGCTGATCGTTAGTTTTGATTTGAAAAGGTGCCGGTCTGTTACAGTATCAGAACTGCTCACATCAACGAGATTAATATTTGCGAGCACAAAAAGAAGTTCGGAAAAGTGACAAGCTAAAAATATTTCTATTGATTTTCCACACTGGGTTTGGTTACAAATTCACTCGTACATCCCATTTCACATAGCAGTACACGAATAACACACAGGATGGACTGGCTTGGCCGTTATTACGACTGGATGGTAAATGCGACCGCGGGTGTATCCCTCAGGTCAATATCAGATGAGAAATCCAGGCACATACTTGAATACGAAACATGCAGGCATGCAGGTAGACTACAAATACACAACGCGCACACACACACACACGCACGTGCACACGTACACATACACATTCGCACGTATATATATATATCTTGCCTAATATAAACGAGACGCCGGTGCCAAAAGAGGCCAAGATGGCTCCTATAGCGGTGGCAGTAGTCCGTTCATGTGTCGGGAACCACACGGAGGAAACCACTGGAGCACCAGCCATGGCCACTGGCCCTCCCAGGCCGTTCAGCATGTGTCCTATGTTCATCATCCTGCAACATATATCCTATGTTCATCCACACAGGGTCCTACGTTCATTATCCTGCAATGCTCATGTTCATTAGCATGCAACATTTATCCAATCCGCCTAATCGTGAAACATCTTGTGTATCCTGTCTTCATCATGTGCCCAGCGTGCATAATCAAACATCCACCCAAAGTTCGTAATCAACGTGCGCCCTCTGTGTGTTCAATATGAAACGTTTCTCCTATTATCGTCACACACATGTCCTGTGTTTATTATCTTAAAGTCTGTGTCCTGTGATAATTATTGTACATTCATGTTCGTCCCTGTCAGTGTGGACACCAAGTGGCAACGACCTTGTGTACGGCACAACTCAGCAAAACAGTACGATGAACTGGAGAAAAATGTACACAACAGAAAGTTACAAATGGGGATACCAAATCCCTCCCGCATTGAATATACTAGAAATTATTATATATATATATAAAGCTGAAGTTGCAATCATTATCATCAATGCCATCCTTACCACGTGACCAGAGGCGGCTCCATGCTTATACATCTGACAGACGCACCCAGAGCTATCAGGAACATGGTCAGTACACAGGAAGGCCGCAGACCTGACACAGAATTTACTTTTACACAGAGACACAAAATATGCCTTCTACTTATACAGAGACAATTCTATAAAGACACAACATTCACCTCACAATAAAAACCTGTGTTGTAGACACAACATACAGCAGTCAGCTCACATAGGCATGTTGGAGGTACCAAAGAACATTAATTTCAGAGACTTGTACTACAGAAACAACATAACAGCATTCACCAGAGATTTGATTTGCGTCATATACAACTTACACAATATACATTTAGTGTAACAAAAATTTACGGTGTACCGGTTAGGAGTTTTATTCTATTAAAATAGACTACGGACATGGACACTTCATCCATTCAAGCCTGAGGCAAGCACACCCGGCCGTTGCTTAAGATTGAATATAAAAAAGATGAGCACACAGGCAGCCACACGCACCAACACATACGCATAAATACTAATATATACACAGACGTGTAATCTATCCATCGCTTCCACCGAAGATATATAAAGAAGGGGGGACTACCCAATATCATCGTCTAGGGCCGCTGCACCTACCGCTGTCGTCATAGTCATTGTGTACTGTGGTGTGGTGTGGTGTGGTGTGGTGTGGTGTGGTGTGGTGTGGTGTGGTGTGGTGTGGTGCCGTGTCGTGTCGTGTCGTGTCCTGTGGTGTGGTGTCGTGTCCTGTGATGTGTGTGGTGTGGTGTCGTGTCCTGTGATGTGTGTGGTGTGGTGTCGTGTCCTGTGATGTGTGTGGTGTGGTGTCGTGTCGTGTCGTGGTATGGTGTCGTGTTCATTCTTTTTATGTTACCTTTCACGTTCATCATCCAAGAGAAGAAAATTCCAGAAATGATGTACGATATCGGGCCCCAGTCGCTCAGCAGTGCAATGTCGGCATCCTTCCAGCCGAATGCATCCTCACTGGACGCCGTGATCGGGCCAAACGTGTTCCAAATGGCGCCTTGTGTGGCGGCCAAGAGCGAGAAAAGACACAGAATGTACCACCGCCTTTTGTACACCTTCAAGTCTTCCTGAGACTCGCTCTTTCCGTCTGCTGTCCGCGGGTCGCTCACGTCTGGTTTTGGCAGAGGTGAAACACAATTTATGCTAAAAGACCCCTCAGTTCTGTGAGGCTTTTCCGCTTGTATAGATGAGTATTGCGTGGTTGGAAACCAAGATTTGTCGTCGTCGTTGTCGTCTGCCCGACCGTTGTGTGGCAGAAGTGGCTTCTTCGCTTCGTCCATTGTGAAGGTCGGAGTTGAAGGACACACATCCAAGTCAGTACACGGACAGCTGAAAGACCGATCAACTTGTAAATCGGCCTCCTAGAATTCCTGGTCCGGCTACTTCTGATGAAACATTCTTAGCGATGTCAACTGAAAAGAAAATTCAGAAGAAAATCGGACAGTGAGCACTAGGCACATCGCGGAAATATGTCAAATAGCGTTTCAGTCACAATGTTTACGAGTGCTCGATGCTTTCTCTTTCACACTTTCCTACGTTTTTCGTCCTGCGGCATCAGTACGGTGAAAACAAAAGTGGTTTAGACGACAAGAAGTAACCAAACAAACGAAACAGTACCGTGAAACTCTAATACCTTCAGCTTATTTTCGAATTAAAGTGTTTCAGCACGCAAGGCGATGTCGGCCAATGGTCTAAAATTTTTAATCTGTGCAAAGCCATTTACCTGTACAATGTACCAATTACGATCAAAAAGTATTTTATCCTTGAACCGGAAAAAGGACACTTGTTGTCAAATGGAGCGATACAATAGGATGCACTAAACCATAATGAGTCACTGGTATTTGTCGTTAATGGGTTATCTCTAAGAATAAGCGGGGAAGATAAAGTGGCGAACTGATTAAATGAGGTCGTGCAATAAAAACTGTTTTTTAAACAGGCGAATCTTTCAAAGCGAAACTAGTTTGTGAGAGGATGGGGTTTTTTTCCCCTGCTCCAAACGCTGGTATGGAGAAATGACCCCCCCCCCCCCCGAAGTCTTGTATTCAAACTGACGAAGATGGTTCAAAACCTTGCTCGACGGAAAGAAACGGATCGTGACGCAGTTGAGAGCTATGCAGTCGTGTTAGCTCTCAGGAAAAGTTGAAACGTCATGTTCCGAATGTGGCATTTTTTTCTTTTTAAAAAATTCTACCAGCAAGTCAGGTTTCTTTCGTCTCACATGATCGCACCGCGTGATATGAAAAACCATTAACTTAACCGTCCGCTTTCGAGGCGAGAGGTCAGTGGTTCGCGCCCCGGCCAAGTCACAACTAAGACTTACAAATTGACAGTCTAGTAGCTGCCCTGCCAGACGTCTGGGAGTGTAGGGAACAGTACTAGGACTGGTTGGCCCGGTGTCAGTATAATGTTCCTGGGTGGGACTGAAGCCTGTGTTGTAACAACAGTCCCAGGTGTGGCAGCACGTCAACTTGTCTAACCAACACCGTTTCTACATGCACCTTGTTTGCGACTGGACGTTCACCAACAACGAACTAGCCGACCTCTTCAGCAATTACGCTATCAGTCGTAATCTGAATTCCTGTGAATGACACTAGCTGACCACAAAATTTTCCACACAAGATATTGTACTGTTTAACTATCACAATATCACAGACTCATTTATAACAAAGACAGGTATAGACGTCAATGGCTATAAGATCTCTGCTGAAGTCATCGTTAGATCAGCTTCTCTACCCTTTCCTATCAGTAACAACATATGCTTATTACATTTTTTTTCACTTCTTGGTTGTCATAAGACTTTGCCAGATCCCATTTGTTCGACTTTTTCATGCATGTACTTCTATAATCTCTGATCTAGCCTCTAATTCTTTCAAAAATAAAACAAGTGCATTTAAGCCTATTTATTCATATTGTTACAACATCCAATTTTTAGTTTCAGTATTCTAATTCCTGGTTGTTCCTGAGAATAATTATTTGGCTTCTCTGTGCAAACGTCAAAAGAAAGCCACTCAGTCAATTTGTCTTCTTTTGGTTTTTTGTTTTTGTTTTATTTTTAAGAGAATGAGCGCTTATTAATAGTAGAGCCAAAGAGTGACGATAATACTTCATTATCAGCATCACTACACTGTCAGTAGTGATATTTTATTCATAAACTTTTAATCATTATCACTACTGACAAGTGATACTTTTTATTCATAAACTTTTAATCATTATCACTACTGACAAGTGATACTTTTTATTCATAAACTTTTAATCATTATCAC
>SMGT01010963.1:58125-71482 GCA_004794575.1 Lanistes nyassanus
CACACACACACACACACACACACACACTTTTTTAGAAAAAAAGATTTATGGCAATGGAACGACTGGTCATGGTTCTTCAAACTTTACCGTTCCGGGCACAGAAACATGGAAAACCAACAGCGCTATAGTTATTTGACACCGTGTCCCACCGAAACGCAGACATAAGCGCTCTCTGTCTCTCACACACACACACACGCGCGCGCGCGCGCGTCACTCAAGAGAGAGAGAGAGAGAGAGATCGACAGACAGCCACTCAGACTCAGAGAGACTGAGAGAGGGTGTGAAACTAGTTGCCTTTCTCCGAACGTGTCCAGAAATCATCAGTTCCTCTGCGAACAGGAATCCAAACAGACGGGCGTCGCCATTTTGTTTTTTCAGAGTGATATCCCCTGAGACCTCGAGCAGACGACAAAAGACGACTCGGATCACGTGAGTAGGGCGTCGCTGAGCTGTGTAAACTGCAGAAGCCTACACAGCGCGTACACAGGGGCGGATTTGGGGCTGTACATGCTGAAGGCCTATCCTAACTTAATTTGGAAACTTGGCCCTTCCCTCAAGGCTCTTAGATACAGGATTATGCGGTGTGAACATTCCCATCTCCTGAAAAAACAAACGATGTCTGACACAGACAACGTACAAATACAATATGATACTTTGGTACCTCAAGATATTCCTCAATGATGGACCAGGTAATCAGCAGAGATCGGTTTTGAGTGTGAGCGACTAGTTATTCCAAGTCTGACAGCCACGCAGGAAAATACTCCGTCACGCCCACCACATTAGCATTACTACTAAACGCCCCTCGTTATAAAGTCAAGGGTGCCAGCTGACGGATAATACGTTTCGCATGGGCGTTGCTGACTCGCCGCCATTGTACAGCAGAAAATAGATGGTATCTCGCTCGCGTGTTGTCTATTTGGAAGTCTCGACCCCCAGCCCAACCCTCCCATTTCTCCCTCCCTTTCCTTTTCGTTTTTTCCCTTACGTCTCTCATCACTTATTTTGCCTCTTTTCTTTTCATCTCATTCCGATCCAACTCTCCCACGCTTTAATCGATCTCTCTTGATCTCTTTCGGTATACATCCGCGCTTGTGTCCAAGTGAGAGAAAAGTGAGATCGAAAAAAGAAAAGGGAAAAACTAAAAGAACCAGATACAAGGAAGTTTCAAGGGTGAAATTAAAAGCAATGGGGAAAGGTAAAGACCATACATTTAGATATTTATTATGTTCAACAGAATTGTTTGTTTATATTTTTTTACAGTGATGAGTTATACACCTCCAAGTTCGTACGTGTGCTCGCGCGCGTGCCACACACGTACGCACGCATGCACGAAAGCATGCAAAATCTATGGGCGATGTGAATTCAGTGTGACGTGCTGGAATAAGGCTGGCACTGGTGATGTTCAACATTCGGGTTACTGTCGTCGATTTCCAGACGGTTGTATTTCTCTTTCAGCGGCAGCAGGAGCAACAGGCTTACCCCGACCGACCCGACTAGAGTCCAGTTAGTCCATATGGTACCTGCAAGCACACATACGACATGCGTGCAACATGCAGTCGGCATTCCATTACCCACACTCCCACCCCATTTATTAGTCGTAATCAGTCGTACACAAAACACTGGTGTGTGAGCGTCCCCAAACAGCTAAACACCTGTAGGAGTTGTTCTCATATGGGGGAAAAATTACAGTAAGGTAGCGGACTGTTCAAATAATAGTAATATTTATTCAATATATAAAGAGAAAACAAGGAAAGCAGATGTAAGCGAGAAATTGAGAGGAAAAGGAAAGGACAGATTTGCTTAAGTGTATTTATACATTTGGCTGTATGTTGTACAACTAACTGTATTCTTGATAAAGTTATCGTAGAGGTATTTCTAAATAATCTGTTGGAATAGACTATAATTTGTGCGAGTCGTGAGGAGACTGTTCTACAAATATATTTTAATAAGCCTGTCGACAAACCGCGTTCAGAGAGGTGGGAAGAATGGAGAGACGGAGGAAGGAAAGAAAAAAGGGGAGAGGAAGTAATGGGAGAGAGAGAGAGAGAGAAAGAGGTGGGGACAGAGGGGGGCGGAGGAAGAAGGAGGGGTTGAGAGGTGTGGAGGAATCGTGTGTGCAAGACTTACCTATGTTGGGTATCATCATAACGAAGAGGAAGATGACGATAACGATGTTTTGCACAAGACTCAGAATCCCGCATGTTGTTCCCTCACCTGTCGGGTAGGCCAGTTCACAGGCCAGCTCGAATATCAGTGGGGAAGCAGCTTTCAGGGCAGCAACGCCAACGATAACAAAGGTGTAGAGCAATGCTGCACACGTGGCGGTAGGAAATTACGTTGATAATGGCAACAAAAAAAAAAAAAGAAGAGGGAAGGAAGGAAATAAAGAAAGAAGGAAGGAAAGAAAAAAAGAAAGGAAAGAAAAAAGAACAAAGGGTAATCTAGCGACAGTCTTATGCAAATAACGGAGACACGTATTTCTTCGTACCTGGTGATGACGGGATGATGTCCATAACAGTCAGAGAGATGACGAGAAACGAGACTGTCGCGATGGCGTAAAATGTGACGACTAGCCTCTTGAAGATCCGGGAAAACCCATCGGCAAACCTTATTGGCGATGACATGAAGTCATGTAGACGAGATGTATAGCACAAGCGTTAACTGACAGAGTTACATTCATGGAAACTATCGTCATTTAAATCGTGTGAAAAAAATCTTTCAAATAAATGTCACAGAACGAATTATCCCTGGGTCAAAATATATTAAAAAAATACTTCAGAGGCTGAGTTTTCAAATGGACATATAAATATGAATCTTTTCTTATAAAGTCTTCAAGCGATGTATGCAAACCGGATGTGGTTATTATGAATTATATGTGCAAATACACAAAAATACAAATTCACACACACAAACGCACGCACGCACGCGCACATGCACGCACCTCGCAACTGCAAGGGAGACGAAAAAGCCAGCACACTGCCCACAGAAGCCAATCCAGCCTGCCTCCGCCTGTTGTCACACCACACCAAGAGAAAGAAATTTTAGCAAATCAAAAATATCAGTGTTTCAGCGTATTTGCATGTGTGTTTATCTAGATGCTCGGGACTGTGTATGCATGCACATAACCAAGCAGTCAACTGAACCTCTGAAAAGGGACGAAAAAAATTAAATCTTAATTTAGTCATGAATATACTTTTCAGTTAGGTTAGTTGCTAGGCGAGCCCCTGCATGGTTACCTGTCTAATACCACCAGGTTTTAAGATGACGTCTAACACGCTGTTCCATGCTGCGAGCACACCCATGGAAATGCAGTTTGCTGAACACACCAGCCAGAACTGCCCCCGTCTTCAACACACGGATCATCCAGGTTTTTCAGCAATACAGAAAGGTGTGGCAACTGCTGTAGTTAGTAGTTTTTCTGTTCTTTCTTTCTTTCTTTCTTCCTTTCTTTCTTTCCTTTCTTTCTTCCTTCCTTTCATTCTTTCCTTTCTTCCTTCCTTCCTTTCCTTTCTTTCTTCCTTTCCGGCACATTCTAGGTCGCACTGATAATTTTCAAAGAAACAGTAATAATAAAGGGACCCAAGTAAGTGAAAAAGCTGTTTTAAACATGGAGTACTTCTTCAAAGTGGAAAACACAAGAATGCGAAAGGAGGAGGACATGAAGGAAGAAGAAGGAAAGAGGATGGAAGGGTGCAAGGTATTGGTGGCTGTGGCAAACGGCAGCCTTTGGTGACGTACGTCCACAAGTGCTTGAGTCCAGCCTGAAAACTGATGCGCCGGACGGAGGCCGAGGCGCTGGGCGGACGGGGGGGTTTGGTGGGAAAGTAGACCAGGATGACGAGAAACAGGCCCACTGACCACCCGGCAACTGCACACAGTGACACGTTCTGACTGAAATCAAAGTAGTACGGTTTGGTTTGGTTTTACGTCCTGTCAGCTAAGGCTATGTCACGGCGGTTAAAGTGATCCCAGCGGGCTCAGAGCAGAGTGGGTGGAGAAACGACATCAAAACTGGCAACAAAGTGTAAATGAAATTAAGTGCAGGTCTCTTAATGGTCGATCCAAATAAAATAAAAACAACAAGTTTATATCTGTCTATAAAGAAGGGAAGAAAAGATGTAGAAGATCGGAAAAGGAGGAGTTCTTGAAAGGATGAAGCATAAAAATGACGCTGACGGATGCGGCTCAAAGGTAAAAGTAATGAGGGAAGCGAATTTTCGTGTAGGCGGCAAGACGACAATGCTTATACGATGCTGCGTTCACTCGCACTTAAAGTTTACAAGCCTAGACGACCTCTCGCTTCATTCCCTTTCCATGTCTGCACATTACACAGGAAGTAAACTATAGAAATACAGCGAACATCTTTTCCTGAACAAACTACACACCATTACAGCCACTAAGGCATGTGAAGCCACAATAAACGCAAGAACATCGGGTCTAATAAATTAAAACAAACAATGCACAGGACATACCCATGTACATATATAGATGAATGGCTTTCCTCTCTGTTGAGATTCGTTGTTCCCCTGCACACATACATATATACACATATAAACATATAAACTAGAAAACGGACGATCATGTGCGCACATACAGTTCATACTTAAGGAAATCCGTCTCATCCGACTTAGCTAAATTCAAGGCAGTGTAAGGTTTCATACAAATATAATTGTTGTCATCTTGTGTACATTTATAGATATCCGGTTAAACGAAAGATCTGCCGCGACTCACTATTTTCCTTGTCGTCAGAATTATTCAGCGTCTGTAGTTTCCAGGACACATTGCCCTCAGATGAAGCCATGCTACCTTTACTCCCTGGACCACTGGAGCGAAACATTGTGGTATTAAATCCTATTGTGTTGCGCGTGCGTGCATGCGTGCGTGTGAGAGAAAGAGGGAGAGAGAGAAAGACGGGGAGAGAGAATTAAGAGAAAGGACAGAAAATATACTGGTTTTGTTATAGTGATAGTAACGGTGTTTGGTTGATGATTGCTTGCGTCTACTGTCTGTTAACAGAAGGACAAGGAAATAAGTTGTGTGACAAAGTGACTCTTCCTATTGGACGGATTAGAGTTTCGATGAAAGATTTTTTTTTTTTTACCTGAACACACTTTCTGAAGAGTTTGTAGAATTGAATGGAACATCTGGAACAAGCTCCGGTCCTTGAAAAGGAGGAACAATGTGAGCAAATAATCTTATTTTTCCCTCCTCCTAATTCGCTGCAAGGGGTTCGCTGCACTAAATAGCAGATGACTTGCAAACTAGAATCTTTAAATTTTCATTGTTCTTTTCCTTGCGTTGTCCTTTTCAGTCCTTCCAACTCTTTCAAGACACATCTCCGTTCTTAATTCGAAAAAAAGTTTCTTTTCAGCAGTTTTGATGCTTTAAAAAATGAGTTCAGATTTTTAAAAAAAATCTCTTACCCACAATGAAAGATGCAGCCACACCCAAAGCGGCAGATGAACAACCTATAGCCGTTGCTGTTGTTCTCTCACGAGGGGGAAACCACGTCACAGATAAATATGGCGGAGCTGCCATGGCGACAGGCCCAGCAAGCCCCGTAATGAACTGACCGAGATGCATGAACCTTAAAGAAAACACTGACCGTACACATATCCAAAAAATGTCCATAGAATATAGCATATGGGCAGAACTCAGACAGTCAGTTTATAACTAGATATTAGGTAATTACTCCTCACTTAAAGTCTTATCATGGACTTGTCAAAAATTTGTATTGAGAACTTAGCCGGAATAGTTTTTATGGCTTAAAATTTGCACTGAATTAATAGGTACTTTGTCAAAAATTCGCATTAATGTCACTACCAGGTCACAGCCGGGGGCTCAGTGGTGATACATCTCAGCGCCGTTCCCATAGCAACGAAGAACCCCATGAGAAGACACGATATCCGCAGTCCTTTAGATAAAAGTAGAAACGGGAGATCGTGAAGCAAAATCATAAGGAGGAAGTGATATACCTGATAGATAAGGGAGGAGGCGAAAAGCTTATAATCGGCTTGATATCAAGCGCCATGCAAAATCCATTCCCTTGAACTTGCAGGACGTCTTCGGATTGAAGAGTTGCGTATTTGAAGTGTAGAAAAAGGTAGCCATAGTTTTGTTTTTATTTTATTGTAACCCTAATAAAAATATAGGAAATTTAAACGGAAATTTTTGTCCCCAGGTTAAATGCTCTTCACGGTGTTTTCGAAACCTTTGTCGCGTCTGCACCAATCTCTTCCCCAGTTTTGCATCACCATTTTGTTTCACTTTCAGAAACTCTTAGTTTCTTTTTTGTGGACTGTTATGGTCATGCCTTCGATCTATCGTCGTTTTCTTTAATTATATATCAATTGGATTATTTGCAAAGTTTTACGACTTTACTCAGAGCACATTCTGTATTGGCCGACTCCGTGAGTGTTTAGGCAAGAGAACCCAGAGGCACAATCTTTGCAGTTATCCTGTGTAATGGACTAGAGGGCTGCGGTAATTTCTGTTTGCCAAAATACAATAGCCAAGAGTTAAACTCCACACTAGATTTAGGCGTAAGTGGCAGGACAGAATGTAGGGGGAAACAGATTATTTGGGCGGAGGCAGTACTAATTCCCCTGCATCTACTGAACTGAATCACAGCTTGAAAAAGGAATATTTCTTTTTCTGCATGACTGAATTTTGCGAATTCCCAGAACTACTTAAAGAGAAAGGAATGCCTCTTTCTTCTATTCCCTGTAGGGCTTACCTTTTTTGTCCAGCAACCACGAGAAGACAACTCCGACAAGCACGTAGACTAAGGGAGGCCAGCTAATCAGCAAAGCGATGGTGGCATTGCTCCACCCGAACGCCTCCTCGGCGCTGGCCGATATGGGGCCGAACGTGTAGCAGACACCACACTGGGTTGCCGACACCAGCGAGTACATTAGCAGAATGTACCACCGCCGGCGGTACAGTCCGAATTCACCTGTCGGCGAATTAGAAGGACATGGTGGTTCCAACTGCTCCGGCGATTTCGAGGCAGTTTCTTGTGAAATGCCACAACAGGGTTGTGAGCAGCCCTGAGGATGTTGGCAGCTGACGCAGGTATGGTCATGTATCCTCTGGCCGAGACCAGAAACGTTTCGACCGCCATTGCCATCCAAACAGTTTTTCAGTAGAGGGGTAGTGTCGGCTTGATCCATGAGGAAATCCTTTCAAAATAATTGCCTGTCGACTATATCGCCTGTTCAAAAAAGCTAGAAACCAGCTTTTCCTGCGTCCTTTATATATGATCGCAAACCACGACTGCGCGGTACATTCGACTGAAATATTTTGAGGAAGTAATATTTTGGCCTTGACAAGAACAAAATATGAACAGGAAGGGGCTTTTTTTGTGTGTGTTCAGTACATGCGCTGACAATCTCTCTTGCACACCCTCCTAGAAAAAAGTAACTGACAGAAACGGGCCGTCTGCGCCATACGCGGTGTGCATAGGTTAGCTGGTGCAAATATTACAGAGGTGTAGCCCCAGCGTTGAAGGCTATTTTTTAAAAGTTACAACCAAAGATTTGCATTCGATCTGAGCGCGCGTGCGTGAGATTGTACGGTGAAATTACTGTGTTGAATACATGCACGAATGAGGCTTTTCAACAATGAAATAAGGAAAAATGGTCTGCCTGCCTCTATGTACATGCTAAAACCTCTCAATGGTGGTTATTCCACACTATGTAATTACTAAAAAAAAAATTGAAATATATTCTTCAGTGATTTTGCTTTGTATTAACAGGTCCATGATGATCACTTTGTCGAACTTAATTTTATTTTTTAAACACTCAAAGTCTACCTAAAGAAGTAACACCGGCGCTCATGAGAAATAACAGATGTTATCATAAGGTTCCTGATGTCTCTGTTTGCAGAAAATGTATTTCCGCCAAAATACTATATCATTATAGCACTGTAAGTCGGCGCCCTCTCTCTCTCTCTCTCTCACCCCCGAACACACATCATAACAACAATAATTTTTATTCGTTTTTTTTAAGACCGTCTGGCTCTTATGAACAACAATTTCGTACTGTTGGTTGTGTATGACATTGCTGTTAATTTCGGGCAGATAGTCTAGTGAAACTAAATAAACACCAATATTATTATTTTCACACATACACGCGCACACGCGGCGTACGCGCGACGGAGACTTGGTAAAAAAAACAATCTACCATAGAAAGTTCATAAAGGCTTTTATTCGGCTTTTAAAAGCTATAAAAGAAGTCTTTAATTCAATAAAAACCAAGCTGCCCATGGGTGATTTCTTTACAAGAAAGTGAAAAAGAAAAAACATTAGTTGCAAATATCAGCATAGGTTATACACAGATTCCCAGGGCCACCTACTGTCTCTAAACCCTAATAATGTAGAAAGTAATAATTTAAATATAAGATACTTTGGCTTGATCTCCTTCTGTTAATCGCTTATATTCTATCGTGCACACTGCCAGACACAACACATCCCGCAGTTAGAAGTATGCAAAACCAGTTGCAATCGGGTCTTTGAATGTTTCCACACGGCAAACACTGCATGTATAAAACAGTTATACAACATATATCAGGAGCAGATTTCGGTGACAGCTGCATGCAGTGCCTGTCGACTGCGTTTGGAGAGAAGCTACAAGAGATGTAACATGACAAAATATCAGTAAACAGCAATGCTAGCATGCTTAGCTGCCACGTCATATCCCGTCCATCCCTCCAACTGCAGCTGACCGGCTGCCCGTAGCGTTCAAGAACTCCCCGGCCCGAGTCTCACTCATTCCAAAAGGCGCAAGTCGCCAATTAATAATCCTTTCTTAACCAGACGAATGTGCGTCCTGGTTCACGGAACCTGGGCGTGTAGGCACATTTGCCCAGTTAAGAAAGGTTTGAAGAGGAAACATTTCCAAACATAAATTGAACGAGACATAGAAAGGCACCAAGGAATGTTGCTCGCAATAAACTTTATCTCTGGTTATTTACATCATAATCCCTTTTGGCATCCTCTGGCGATGCAATAACCCAAATTGACTCCAATGCGCAGTTTTTTATAGTACCCTTTGATCTTTGTGCATTGGAAGCAACGGGTGGACGCAGTCCTCTGTACATTTCCTGCTGGGAGTAAGATCCCGTGCCCCGGCCACCAAACAGTAAATTATAGCAATCATATATGAGGCTCTGCAATGATAATTTCTGTGTTGATAGTGTCGACGGTGGGGTTGCTTTCATCAATATCCAGACGGTTATACTTTTCTTTCAGTAGAAACAGCAGCACTATACAGAACCCCGACGAGCCAACCAGCGTCCAGTTAGCCCACATCACCCCTGTGAAACGATACAAGAAAACTTTTATGATCGGGTGAAAAAAGATTAAGTCTACAGTGCTTTTTTTCCATTCATACCTCAGTGTGCGACAAGTCAACAGCACAGAACGTACACAAAGCGTAAACTTTGAGACATCATCTTACAATAAAATAATTTCGCGAGGACAGTAAACAGGGGAACATCTCCACCAGCAGAGAGTACTTGAGTCAAGGACTGCTTCTAGCGTACTAATAAACTGTTGTGAAATCTTTAGAATGCTAATCGACAAGCAGATAAGGAAGTTTAGTGAGACTTAATGGACAGAGAGGTTGGCAGGCTGACGGGCGGACGGGCAGTCTCCAAACAGCAAGTCTTACCAATGTGTGGGATCATGAAAATGAAGAGGAAGACACCAGAGACGAAGTTGTAGACAGTGGTGAGAACGCCATTGGCGGTTCCTTCGCCCGTCGGGTAGGACAACTCGCAGACCAACTCAAAGATCAGTGGCACGGCAGCGTTTAGAGCAGTGGTCCCGATAATGTTAGAGGCATAAACGAGGGCTGCAACACACACACACACACACACAGATGGTACACAGGCACCCAAATATGACATTTCCCGACTCCTGTCGCTGATTTTACAAATATTCCAAGCTGGTGTTAATACTGCTTTATACTTCTTTGACAAACTGTTACTGTTCTGTTCCCGCGGGCTTTGTTGTGCCTCACTTGCGTTTCGACGCCAGTGGCAACTAGGAGTCTAATTCCCATATTGTCTTCTCTCTGCGACACATAAAGTTAAAGGTGCACAAAGAAACAGTTTGCTCACCTGTGGAGAACGGAATTATATGGCAAGCGATGAGGCTATACACTAGGAGTGATGCTGTGCCGATGAGAAAGAAGGCAATGGTGAGCCATTTCAGCATGCGCGTGAACAAGTCTGCAAATCTGGGCACCAGAGGGAGCACGCGTCGTGTCGTTGTGGCAATGATGAGCATACACGAGAAAAAGACGGCGGACGCAAGTTTAGGAAACGTTAGACAAAGAGCGTAAAAACAAAACAGAATAGCACCCTTTCAACCCTCCCTATCCCTTATTCTCTGCCGTTCAATACCCCCCCCCCACCGCCACCATCACCGACACACACACACACACGAAAAATGCTCACTTGGCGACCAGAAGACAAATGATGGCGCCGCCACACTGCCCATAAAAACCAATCCAGCCGGCTTCTTTCTGGCAAAGGAGAAACAGAAGTCAAGGTAAACTTAACATCTGGGACTAGTGGCTTTTCAGCTCATGCATTTAATTTGTATATCGTTGCGGATTACTGTACCCGTATGACGAAATTAAATGTAGCTTTAAATAACAGCACTGAATCCAAAAATGCAGTTTACGCTTCTCAGCAAGGTACTAATCGTTTACAAAATGATTGCTGTCCACACCGTGTAGCAGGCACAGAATACCTTGGGCAGGACGCACTCTAGAGTACAGTCTGGCCAAGTGGAAATGAGTGAATCTTACCTTGGGCACACTGCACTCTAGAGTAGGCACCATGCCGTCTACTCAGGCAGCGTGTACTTAGAGTAATCCGTGCCTTAGGCAGGATACACTCTACAGTATTCCTTGCCTGGAAAGCGCCCCCACCTCTTACACCGACACAAAAACAAAGAGGAGGGTGTGAGACGGAACGATGAAAAGTCATGGAAAGCTAGACAATGTGTTGATGCATTTAAATGTACAACGAACAGCCAGTCCACTAGTATCAGACAGCCAGACAGGTAGGCAGACAGACCGACTGACTGACAAAACTACAGGTCTGAGAACAACGTAATGTTAATAAGTACCTGGGTTATACCAAGAGGTTTGAGGATGACATCAAGAACACCGTTCCAGGCTCCAAGAACACCTAAAGCAATGCCGTATATGGCGCACACCAGCCAGAACTGCTCGCGTCTGCACACAATGCATTACTGAGTTGTGCATTATTCCTGGCAGCCAGCACTAACTAACGTACCTGTAAAACACTCATAAAGGGAAAGTAGCTATGACTTACAGTACATCATTAGCGCCCTCAGCTGCAAACCCTCAGTTGAAACGTTTGAAAGGCAGTGTTGCAAATACAAACAAAAGAGGCTCAGATAAAACTGTGGAACAGACAGTACACCAGTTTGTATGAGAAACAGAAAGGACCTAGGAAGACAGAAGAGAGACAGAGAAGGAGGGGGTAGGGAAGAGAGACGATAAGATGTAAGGTACATTTAAACACATAAGCGAAAGGTGGCTGATAAGAAAACAAATCGTCGTCCTTTTTACGGTACATTTAAACAGATAAGCGACAAGTAACTTATACCCGTGACAAACTCATATCCGTATCCATCTTCCCAGCTCCAGCCTCCACATAATCTCTCCCTCCCCCACCCCCCTCTCTCTTTCATCTGTAAAAAAGAACAGCAGCAACAAATGCATGCGTACACACGACGAGAGACGTCGCGCACGGCAGACGTGATAAAAAGGAGAGAGGATGAGACTGGGACAAAGGATCGACTGGCAGAAAAGAAAGAGTGAGAGGTGTGACGACATACGTTGCTAGATGCTTGAGTCCGACAAGAAAGTTGCTGCGCTGAATACAAGCCGAGGCGCTGGGTGGCCGGGGTGGTTTGTTGGGGAAGTAGATTAGCATGACCAGAAATAGGCCTACGGACCATCCGGCAACTGCGCACACGACAACATCTTTTCAAACCAAGCACCATCACAAAAACACTGTCGTTGACAACGAAAAAAGGTTGTTTTCTTTCACTGAATACAGTTTGAAATAGTTTTAACATTTTCTGAATTTTTTGAAATAAAATCTGTGAGCGACTGGTCTTAGATATGAGCATAAAGTAACTTAAACATACCTATGTACATGTACAGGCGCAATGCGTGCTTCTCTCTGGGTATACGTTCGGCTCCTGTGTTCACAGACGTGGACAACACCCCGCCATACACAAACACACACAGACACACACAGACAGAAAGACAGATTTCTTAAAAATCTGCTGTCTAATTTTGCTAATCTCGGCAACGTTTTGAACATCAAAGAAAGAAAATTTTAGTGTTTCTTTTAAAAACTATAAACAGCAGCACCGAATCAGTTCACAGGAAATAGACATAAGCTCCTAGAGAATTTCCGAAACATCTAAATTGGATTGAACACAAACGCTTAGCACGAACAGCTGTAACAATCTCAGTACAGCAGCTCAAACGACAAAATTAAACAGCGAACGTGCTTAAAAGAATACCATCAAATCAAACTGTTTAGTTTCGTATTACAGCTCTTTACACCCGCCCCTACATACTCGCCCCTTAAAGATTTATCAACCACCCCTAGCAGCAATTGCTAACTATACATTTTAACACGGTAAAAATAAAGCAGCATCCTACTATTTTAAGTTTATCAGTCACTAAATGTAAGTCAGTACCTTTAAACAGTCTTCCTGACATTCTATGAAAGCTGTCTGAAATATCATAAACTTTAACTCACTGGATGCATCGGAATCTGAATCATAGAGTGGTTGTGAAGTCACTGACAAGTTCCTGAAAAAGTGGTCACTGTCCTGAGGCTGGGAGAATCTGAAAGGCAATGCGATTGCTAAGATGGTGCAATCTTACGCCTCCAGGTAAACATTATATTAGTTTTGGGAAAGCAGCAGATGTGCTACCTTCAATGACGCGAAATCACAGCTAAGTGGGAGCATTTACAACATTAAAAGCTAAACATACCGTGGCATATAAACAGACTTGTTTGTGTTACTGGAGAAGTTTCGAGGGACATCGGGAACGATAGCTGGGCCTGCAAAAGACGAATACAATAACAATTTCACGCTGAGCAGAAATATATTAAGATCATCGAGCGCGCGATCGAGTCAATCGGTCAATAAGTCAGTGAGTCAGTCTGTCATGCAGTAAAAGAAAGAAAGAAAGAAAGAAAGAAAGAGAAAGAAAGAAAGAAAGAGAAAGAAAGAAAGAAAGAGAAAGAAAGAAAGAAAGAAAGAAAGAAAGAAAGAAAGAAAGAAAGAAAG
>SMGT01010964.1:66703-96752 GCA_004794575.1 Lanistes nyassanus
CATCCATGAAAGGTCGGGGCCCCCGCTTCATGAGACATCACTGGTTGAATGTCATCCATGAACGGTCGGGGCCCCCGCTTCATGAGACATCACTGGTTGAATGTCATCCATGAACGGTCGGGGCCCCCGCTTTATGCATGAGAACGACAACCGGTTCAGCCGACTGTGCGATCTTTGGTTTGAGGGGAACGGCGTGCGTATAAAATGTATATCCACCATCTTTGATTGCAATAGCGCTAAATGGGATGCCACACGACAGCCAACTAAAACACATGAAGCAAGACGAATTCGGTACACGTTATGGGCGACTGACATCCTTTTTAGCGCGCACCTGTCGGCTGCAGATCGGCTGGAAACCTGCTATTCAAAGTCGATCGAGCGTTTTAAATGGTCTCCATGGAGACTCCGCGGCTCTCGTGTTTTGCGGTAGCTCTTTAATTTTACCTCAAGAACACGCCTGTTGTGGAAAAATACGTAGACGGCATGCTCTGTGTTGAAGGAGATAAAACTTTAGAAAGCAAAAAATACTTAATCACACTATAGTTTGTAAATAAAATGCATCGTCGCTTTTTCTTAATTGTTGACTCATTGACATCAGTCCAACCCTCCATTCTGTAAAGAAGTGTGACAGCGAACCTAAACAGAACCCTGCGGTACATTACGGTGACCATATGAAGTCATGGACAGGATGCTGTATACACTGAACACATACCACAACTCTAGACAGGGAACTCGATCGAGGCCGTTAGCACATTCTGCTGCAGAGCTTATGAACACAACTCACGCATGTAGTCTCCAGACAGGACTATATATATATATGCCAGATTTGACCGAAGCTGATTTGTCAGTGTTTTGTAGGTTAAACAGTCGCTATGAGTTCGGCTAGCAAGGTACAAGCTATTCCAGTGAAACGAAAAACGCACACAGCCACAGTGGACAGGGGGACGTACACATTCGTAAAAAATTTGCCTCAGTATTACAGTTTTACTGCTAGCTGACAACTTTTTCACTCCACAGGTCGCAGAGATTTTCGTGGAAGCAGGAGCGGCCTTCAGCAAGCTGGGCGAATTGACCAAACAGCTTAATTCATCAACAGATCAGACCATAAATGGGTAGGTTAGTAACCCCGGTTACCCCCTACATGCCTTCATCAACTCAAACCATCACTTTTCATACGAACTTTCAGCTCTCGCTTTGACACGCAGAGGGTCTCGCACTACAAGACCGGAATGTGAAAGTCGTGCTTGTCAAACTCGTGTGGGGTGGGCGGAGGAATTGCGATTCAGAAGCGAATACTGAGACGGACCTCCAGTATTTAGGACCTAGGATCGCCTCAGAAAAGAACCATTAAACATTTCCATCATCTTTTTAAACTTTAAGATCTCGATCAGCTATAAGGAAGACGTACACATAATTTTACTAGACGTTTCTTTAGGATAAATGATCTTTTTTGTGTTCAGAATAAAAGCAATGTACCCTCAGCAATTTTTCTAGTTTTCTTAATCGATCCACGCTATAAAAAGGTTAAAAAGATGAACACTAACTTGAAAGTCTGTTGACTTAGATTTTTACTATCCACTATTACGGACACCTCCTGCAATACTGGCTTAGACGCGAACGTCACAGGCTGCAAAATGAATGCGCGACTTATTGTGTGTGTGTGTGTTTTTTTAAATCTTGCTACGTTTCTTGATTTCCTGGACACATTGATGAACCCATTCTTTCATATGCTGCATTTCATTCAAGCATGCAGAATGTCTCCAACTTTCAGTGAAAGGAATGGTTGATGTACAGCTAGGTCCTGGCTGTTACAGAGGCAGCTGGACAGACCAAGAGGTGGCCATGCTACAGACGACTGTGAGCAAGTTTAGTGACGATCTCAGCAAAATCGCTGAGATCATTAAGAACAGAACACTGTAAGTGTCCCTCATCCACTATTCACAGCCATTTTCTGTTGGATGCATATTGTATCTTTATGGCCAGCTCATTGCAGGTCAGTGTCAATGTTGAACAGTCGCCGCTGACCCCCACTTAAATACAGGTTCATGAACTTCCAATATTCATTTCCAACCATTTAAATAAAATTGTTTTGTCTCATACTTATCAATTTCTTTTACTAGTAATTTGGAGTAACACATAGATTTAAAAACCTTTTATGTTGTTTAGAGATACCTATAACATGAAGCTCACAATTACATTTTTGTTTGTTGAGAAGGTAAAGGTCCAGGGGTTTGTGTCGGAGACTGGGAGGCAAATTTAGAAGTCGGTAGCTAAAAGTTTGATGTGTTTGAAGTAATTGTTCACAGCCCCCTTCACAGCATAGTGTGTGTGTGTGTGTGTTTTTCATACTGAAACCAAAAGTGGAAATTTAGGTAATGGATTGTTAATTGGTGTTTCTAAAAAAAAGGTCAATCACTTAAATGCTCCATACCCATTCATCATTTGTACAATCATGTATTGAACACAGCCGACTAAATAACATACGCTGCTCCCTCAGCCCAACAATAGGTTGTATCTCCCACTGCCTTGAACTTGCATTTATAACTTTTCTTTCGTTTCCTAGATCACAGACATATAATCATCTCAAGAAGAAAGCTGTTGAGAAGTCTGGTCTGCGTACTCTATTCACAACTCAGGAAAACCAATCTGTCCGGGTACAGCCAGACACTGCTGAGCAACATGTAGCGAGACAAGCAGCCGAGTCAGGTGTGTGAGGAACTGTGCAAGTCTTGCTTTTAGCTAGGACAGTCACCTGGGCACACATAAATACAATGGCCAACGTGTGGGTGCACCCATGTCCATGTTAGAACTATTTAACTGGAGGTCTTGGACAACTGTTCAGTTGTTAACTTGCAGCAGCTCTTTTCCTCTGAAGTTCTCATGGAGCAAAATGCTTTTCGAAATTATGGGATTTTGTTACCTGAATCCTACACACACAGCTGATTATTGAAAAAGACTATACTAAGAGCAGAATGTTACTGTTTGTTGAAATGCTGCTGAACTGTTAGTTGATGCATGGTGCCACTGTTTGCAGAGAAAAACCTCTTGGAAACAAATGCTTCCGAAGACGAGGTGGATGTCGAAGAGCTGCTAGACTTACAACCAGGTGACATCCAGTGCTGCGTACTTTACTGTTGCTATGTTACCATTCATATTTCCCATGGATACCATTCATATTTCCCATCGTTACCATTCATATTTCCCATGGATACCATTCATATTTCCCATTGATACCATTCATATTTCCCATGGATACCATTCATATTTCCCGTCGATACCATTCATATTTCCCATCGATACCAATCATATTTCCCGTCAAGAAGTTTGCTAAGATTTGGGTTGGGGGGGGGGGGGGGGGGGGATTTTTAAAAAAGATCTTGCCAAATTGAATTAAGAATAGGGTCAATACAGAAATACTCAACTAGAGTCAAGGACTTCTGTTTGTCAGTGCTGTAAAGTTTAGAAAGTTTTCCTAATCGTTGGCCCTTTATTATACTTTTAATATTGGCTTTAAGTTTTATCTATGTGCAGCAAACTTTATTGGGGCTATTTGCACCATGTTTCTGCCTTCTTTATGTTGTGCACATTGTTTTGCCCTTCTCCAGCAAATGAGGGTGGGGAGGGTGGGCAGCCTTCAACACTGTGGTAACGTGCTTGTTGCCCATACAGAGGACGTGTGGAACTGGATTTTAAAGTCCCATTTCCAGAACCGCATGTGGCACCTGTTTGCAAGTCAATCCATCAGGGTCTTCTCCCGCCTCTTTCCAAACAGTCATCACCTGGTGTCTAGTGTCTACTGTCTACCTTTCCTAGTGATCGCCCGAGTTGCTGACTTGACATTAACAACCAAAACTAATGATCAACTCTTGCATTATGTGCTCTCAACAATTAAAGCATTAAGCTTCACAAGTCCATCCTTTTCTTTAATCGGCAAACAAAAATGCTGATGTCTAAACCCTTATCAAACAAGCAAAAATAAGAAGGCAAAAGACTGTTTTTAAATATCTGGCACAGAATGTGTTAACCGAGATTTACATTGTGAAGAAGATATTAACCTTGTTTTGTTTAGATTTCAATATTTTTGCAGATGATGGTACAAATTTGCTGTGACCACTGGACTTCAGCTTAACAGTCTTTAAGACCACATATGGTGCTCAAGTGGATACCAATGATATTAATAATCAAAATCACCTTTTATTTTATACCTTGGATTAAGGATTATTTCAGGTGCACTTTCTTCACTCTCTCGAGACAAGCAATATTTGTATTAGGGCATCTAGTGTACATGCTGAAAATTTGTACCCCAAGTTTACCCTATGCGCTGTGATGAATTCAAATCTTTGATCAAAATATTACGCACATAGCCCAAATGCTTCAACTATCTTGGCCTGAATGTTATTGTGTTGTGGTTTTGGTGACTTTTTTTGATACATCTACTGCATTCGATGGTGAAGATCTTTGTAATGAATGCATCGCTGTATGAAAAATAAATTTATCGGCCAGCATTACACAAAATGACAAATGTTTTTTTTTTCTATTACCCTAGAGTAACACATTAATCTAATCTTAATTTCAAGAATGTGGCCAAGGATATCTCTGCCGGTTGGTATTGTCAAGCACATTGTAGCGGTCAAAGTTAGACGTAACACCAATCTTGCTGCATTTGCTTCCCAGTAAAATTAAGTACTAATCTTTGAAAAGACCTAGGAATTCTCGTCTAGGGACAAAATGAAAGGGCAATAACTTTTGTGATGCAAGCTGTTCAGAAGCTTCTGACACGTTTCAGACCAGACAAATCAGTAACTGCAACAAATAATTCACTTATCTACGATTTTCTTACAGCAGAAACACAAAAACGTTTCAACATCTGAACTCTAAATAATTTTATGCGTTAGAGATACTATTTCAAGTAGCTCGTGGAAAAAGCTAGCTCGAATTCTTGGTTGCAGGTTTTCGTGCCAAATGAAGATTGATCATTCATCGATTAGTATGAGATGACGATTTCAAGACGTTGGCGGTAAAAAGAGAAACAAACTCTGATCGTATACTCTAAAATACACACCGGTCTCTTCACATTATAAAATATTGTCACGTCTCCGACAGAATGAGTTCAGCAAGCAAGGTACATGTTGGAATCTTGAAGCACTTTCGGCACTTGACTGTAACACAAAAGTCACACCGTGTTACTACTAGAGCTAGTCATAGTGTTAGTAGTGCGGAGCGACTGAAATACTCAAATAGTGAAATACTGAAATAGTAAATCGCAGCGTACTCAATAGTCAATACTCACAGTGAGACTGAGAAGATAGATATTCTTACAACTGAAAGATATAGTCAGATTTTTGACAGAGTTGTGGGTATATTCATGTTTCTTTTTTAGGTCGGGGAGATTTTTACTGCAGCTGGGGCAGCGTTCAGCAAACTCGGCGAATTAACTATGCAACTGCATCCAACTGCAGAACAAAGCACAAGTGGGTAGGTAAACCACGAGAACGTGATTCAGTGATGTTCTTTCAGAAGTAGATCTGACTTGTCGACGAACAAGTCAGACAATGATATGAAACTTAGTTGTCAAGTATTCAGGAATGTTGTTATCCAACATTTAGAGAAGTGGGATGCCTGAGTTTTTGAGGGTCAAGTTGTTATATCTTCATACATTTCCCAAACTCTTTCACACCCCATCTTCCACATAAGGATGCCAATAGTTCGTTCTGACAAGGCCCAAGGAAACTGTAAAAAGTGAATTATGGGAGGTTGAGAAGATCTAGTTTCATGAAGATGAGGTGAAGCAGCAAAACCAGACGGATTTGTGCAACACACCAAGGGCTTATTATGATAAAGACATTGCATTGGACAAGTCTTGAAATACTACAACCATAAAAACTGTGCTTTATAATTATACTCAAAGAAGTCTTCAGTGTGTTTGGGTCAGTACCAAAAGAGGGAGAAAAAGAGTTTTTAAATGATAAGTTTTCACTATAATTTCATTCAGTAATCCCTGTGTGTGCATGTAAAAGTACCCCAAAGAAACTGTGTGGTACCTCCAAGAGAGAGAGAGAGAGAGAAAGAAAGAGGTCTTTTCATCTCTTGGAACAGAAATTTACTGACATTCATGTATTCCTGCTGCATTGAAAGGCTTACATGACACACTGTCACATTTAAACATTGGGATTTAAGATAAGACTAAGAGGGATGCATAGCACCATGTACTTTGTAGATATGCATGTACTTTATATATATATATATACAAACATTCTGTGATTTTAGATGTACATAGTACATGTGCATGAGCATGTGAGCATACATGAATGCCTGGGATTTAATGGACAGAATGAAATAACATAAATGCTCTTACAGGGGCACATGTTGTCTAGGACCTTTGAGGATGTTAATCTGATAGTAACTGAACTCTGTATAGGCCAAATTAAAAAAAGGATGGTTCTTTATTGTTTGAATTAAAGTCAAGGCAGCAATATGAGCTCTGATAACGATGGCGTTCAACATTAATGTGACTTAAAGATTTAATGTTTACATGTGATACATGTCTTTTTTTTGACATTTTCTCAGTGGCAAATGGACAGACCAAGAAATTGAGTTGCTGCGTACGTCTGTAAAAAGATTTGGTGAAGACCTGAATAAAATCAGTGAAGTGATAAAAAGCAGAACAGTGTAAGTGAAAAGTCTCCATTGTTGCCAGTTTCCTTGTTTAAAAAGATTGTAATAAGGCAAAAAGGTATCAAGGTAATAATTAGGTAATAAGGTATTGCTGTTACTTGTTATGTAACCATGGTAATAAAAGTAATAAGGTTCCTATGTATGAAACTTATTTAAAAATACTCCACTCACTGGCATTTCTTGTTAGCGTGTGTTGGCACTCTGTGTAGACATTCTACCCTGCTGCTGCCAAGAATAGCCAGTTTCACTGTGACAAACTTGACAGCTAAAAACTAGTTCACATTCACAGACGCACTGTCAGTGCCAGCAGTGCACCTTTTTAGGGAAATGGAAATTCATCGACATGGAGAGGACAGGCTTTTTGTGTGCTTGTTTATATACTTATCTTCTTCATCTTAGTGTGTGTGGCCCTTTCATGTGGCGATTTGCGGCTGTCGGCTCATGATCAAATTTGTTTTTCATCTTGTACTGATTACTGGTACTTTATGTTTGTGTTCTGTTATTGTTATTTATTTATTGGTCCACTGTGCCAGATATATATTCTCACCATACAAGAATAGCCAGTTATTTTGTCTTCTGGTTAAAAGATCAGAACATAGCTGAAACATCTATTCCCACCCAACCCCACAAGGGAAGCAAGTTTATGTCCAAATGGCAGCTTTTACAGTTAACTCCATGTATCTTTGTGTTGTTGTTCATGATTAGCATTGAAGTGGCATCCCAAGAAAGGCTATGTAAACCATGTTGGTTTCAGCTCACAGATCCGCAACCAGCTGAAGAGAAAAGCTTATGAAGATGCTGGACTTCAGCCCCCAGTTACCTCCCCTACAAAGCCCTCGGCCAAAGCTGCAGCAGGGGGTGGGGAGCAACACGTCAAGAAGCAGAAGACCACTGGTGAGTCGACTCTTCACACCGTGAACTAGAATATCCAGAGCGGTGACTGCAAAAGTATTTTTTATAATAGTGTTTATGTTTTTGACCTCTGTTTCTGTTTAAGTGTTGCACCTGTTTCTTTTTTTCCCCTGCAGAGCACTGTGCCTATCTTCTTTCTTTTTGAAGTATCCACTGTGACAGAGCTGTTATGTCTGTCTAGCAGATTTGATACACTCACTGTCTTGCCGCCTAATTTGAAAATGGTGCACATCGTTCACCCCTCCACATACCTGGGGACAGGAAGGGGTAAGGTCAGTGGGGGAGAGAGGCAGCGTGACGTTAGCAGGAGCTGATGGGGGAGAAGAAGGAGGCCGACCTGAGCACTGTTATCACTGTTAAACATTGATGCGAACTGCGGTGCAAAAGTCTCATTGCCCACAGAATACAAATTATGTTAGCGGGCTGTGTTGCGAGCCAACATTAAATAATCTGTAGTATTCACAGCCGCTGTTCCATGTAACATAAAGTGGGGAAAGCACCATGTTACACCATCTGTAACCCATGTAGGCTTATAATCCGTCTTACTGTGTGGAACTACAGGTGTCTTATCAATTTGCCACTTCTAAAACTGTTGAGTTCAGGGTTGTGTTCATTGCTGTCGTTGTTTTGTTCTTTCAGTGCTTTGGCAACTTAGCTGTCTTCAGTAGGAGCATATCTGTAAACGTGGCATTTATCCCTGATCTAGTCCTAAGTACTCTCTTTGATCGTGGAATTAAATTGTTCTCCAGGGATTTATTATAATAGTTCTAATCGGCTTAACGGGATGACTAAAATATTGCTTTTATTAACTGATTCTCATTTTAACGCAATCAAGTTGAAAAGGAGCATGTCAGTCGGAAGCAGAGAATGAAGCCGTGCTACTTTCTCATGTAATCAGGACTTGTCTTAGCTGGACTGCACTGCATATGTTAACTATCGGGTGATAAGGTAATAGGGTAATCAGGTAATAAAGTAATAAAAGTGTCATTTTATCATATAGACTGAAGGAGTTCATATATCAGCCTGCAATAACATAGAAACAACATGTTAGATCTAAGATGCCAAAACTGTTCCATCGAAATGTCCCCCCCCCCCCAAATATTTGGATTAGATTTTGAGTGATGTTTGTGCGAAAGTGTCACTTAAGTACCCGGACATTGCATTTGTCTGCTCATGTCAAGAAGGCTGTGTACCAGTCTGTCTTCTTTTTGCAGAGCCGGCCGTGAAGAAACAACGTACATCTGGTGAGAGTGGCATCACGCTAGCACATAGAGATGCGGTGTACATGTATGGCTCACTCTGCTCGTCATTTCTAACTGCATTGTCCATTTTTGATTTCTTTTTTCGTTTTTCATTTTGGTTTTGACTGATTTTGTTTGTTTGGTCTTCGGCACTTGGTGGAACTGGTGATCTGTTTCACGTTCTGTGTTGAGGGCTTGATATTCACTTGTTAAAATGAGCTCTTTTAATTTTACGT
Organism: Lanistes nyassanus; assembly: GCA_004794575.1. Lineage (NCBI taxonomy): Eukaryota > Metazoa > Mollusca > Gastropoda > Architaenioglossa > Ampullariidae > Lanistes > Lanistes nyassanus. The sequence continues at coordinate 75,768 of SMGT01010964.1, forward strand.
GCAGCTAGGGGAAGCCTGTATTTGCCCAACAAAGCACCCTCACTTTTAAAATATTACTTTTAAAAAAGTTGATGAAGGGTGTCTTAAATTCTACTTGCCAGACAGTTTACCTGCTGCAAGGAAATTCTACTTGCCCAACAACCTATTTACTTGCTGGGAGAAAATTACCCTTGCTCGTCAGCCAAAATTAGTGCAAGCAAATTCTACTTGGCCAACAGCCAGTTTACTTGCTGCCAAATTCTACTTGGCCAACAGCCAGTTCACTTGCTGTAAGCAAATTTTCCTTTCCAAACAGGCAGTTTACTTGCTGCAAGCAGCCAGACGAGTGCAGTGTTAATGTCAAGCCCTGCTGTTGCTTTTTGTCTGTTCTGATCCAATGCAGACCCTTGCTTGCATGTTGGTGCTTTTTGCATAACTTGCCTGTTTCAATCTGCCTTTATCATCGAAAGGATGATGAAAGATAAAAATTACTGCTGCTTTGAATTCTGCTTGGGTGATACTTCTGTTTAGTAGGTCACATCTGAACACCTAGGTCAGTGTGTTATGTCAGCTGTTTTTTTTAAACATCTTGGAGGCAGTTCCTGCATTTGTCTCAGGGGCAGAAGACAAATATATGGGAAAACAGAAACATGTAGATATGAGACAAACACAAACAAGCTGTTGTCTTTGTTGTTGTGGATGTTTGGCTGGCTGTAGGCACGAGACAAAACACACAGTAATGACATCAGTAATGTACAGTGCATTATTGGCTGTCTGCACGAGTTGTGCCAGCACCTGCTTGTGGGGTATAGTGTTTATACTGTTTTGCATACTGCTTGTTATGGAATTTTGTAGGAGAGTTTATTTTTAACTACCTTTTAAACGATTGGATGAGGATGAATGTAGTGGATAAATAATTGAGCAAATTTTTGTTTTTCTAAACAAGTTCTTTTTCCTTCCTCCCTCCTTCCACTTTTGTTTTTTGTGTTGATGCTTAAAATGATTTCAAGGCGAAATAATTAATAATTTGCTTTGGAGATCGGAAGCTTCTCTTGCTGTACTAAGGCTGTACTAAGATGGTGATGGCAGCAATATACGTAGGATGCACTGCTGTCTACAGCATCTGCTGCAAAATGGAAGGGGACTAATGACGATGTAATATTCTTGGGTGTTCATCTACAACTAAGTGTTGTGGGGTTAATGAGTGTGGATGAATGCATTTTATGTTGGTTTTTGTGAGCATTGGAGATAAGACAGAGGGCATGAACACTAGTTTCACGTAAAGGATCATTTGAGCCGGACATTATTCTCCACCGTTCGATTGCAGAGGTGACCTTGTCGGCACTGAATGCACCAGAGGGAGATGTGGACATTGAAGGACTAGGGGATGGGTCGGCCAGCAAGAAACTGGATTTTGATTCAGGTCAGGGCAAGACTCCAGTGATCATTGTGCAGGGGAGGATTGGTCTCCAGCAATGGTTGAAAGAGAGAGGATTGGTCTCCACTGATGGGAGAGGATTTGTCTCCAGTGATGGTTGAAAGAGAGGATTGGTCTCCAGTGATGATTGTGTAGGAGAGTGTCTGTGTTGTCTGTCCCCAGTGACGATTGTGTAGGAGAGGATTGGTCAGCTTATGTACTTTCTTGAACTTGAGCATCTGTGTTATATAGTAGTTTAGATAGAGATAATGTTTTACTATTTTCATGTTTTTCTCTGCAGATGTTGATTCCAGCATGCTCTGACAGTTGGATGGGAGAGTGCACGGATCCCCTCCATTATTACATAGACTGTGAAAATCTCACAAAAGACTTAAATTGCAAGGATTGTTGTAATGTGTTGTCTGGTGATTGCCAGAAGCAGAGAAACCTGTCAGGGCAAAGTTACTGAAACAAGAGTCACATTAAATGTGTTGTAAATACAGACTTCAGCCTGAAGGGATAAAACGTGTTTGAGCTGATTTTGCACTTGAAAAGGCAGCTTTTTTAGCACCTGAAGGCAGGAGAACGTGCACATTGTGCTGGCCAAGTTTGGTACCCAGAAGGATGGAACAGAAGTTGTCATACCCCCATGTGCAATCTAAATTCTTTGTAACTGAACACTTTTGTTTAAATACAGCTATTATTTGTATCATTGTCACATGTGGTCCCTCAGACACCTACAAATTTGTCACATGCAGAAACCGAGTTCTGTGGCTGCTGCTCTTGACCGAGTAAATGGTTTATGAACCACAAGTGAGACCGCTGCCACCCTGCGGCCTTTGTTGTTAGATGCTCATTGTGGATCATGGTGTGAACTCAAGTGGTTTTGGCTGGGATTGTGTGCGTGCATGCACACGTGGGCAGGTTTTCTCCCACCCTATTCAGAAATCATAATTCTAGAAACTTTAGGTGGGGGGCGGGGGCGGGGGCTCTGGATATTCTTTACATGTTGTTTCCATATTGCATTTTCATCTTCTCCCCTCATTTTGTTTATCTTTCAAAGAACATAAATGTTGTTGAGCATAAACAGTTCTTTTGACCTGTGTTTTAGAAAGTTGTTCTTGAAATGTGTTTTCAAATATTTTTAATTGTCATTTCATTTAAATTTAGTGCTACTCATAATCAATGTAATTATGAGCAGTAAATCATTCATTATTTTGTCATTTTTAAGATCCAGATTATTTCAGTGCTTCAAGATTTAGCTTTTTTTTAAAACCATAAAACATAACTTTAAAAATGGTTCTGCTGGACCATACTCATCTGACTTTTTTTTTAAAACCATTCTTTTAATAGTTCTGTGTTCCACATTTTTGAAACATGCTAACAGACTGTGGGCATAACGAAATATTTTTAGTGAAAAATCTTTTAACTACGACCTTTTCACAAAGAATCTTAAGTATTTCCCTAAAGTGATCATAAAGCTGTCGTACATTGCACGAAGTTTATGAGATTTGCATTAAGAAAATGTAAGATGTCACAATGCATGTACCTTGCCTAAGCTTTTGCCACCCCATTCCTACTCTGTGCCAAACTTTTTCACTTGATAGTTTCTTGTCATCAGGAATCTATGACCTAATGTGGTTAGGGAGTCGGGCAGAATGGGCCGTGTGGTGAAAGTCACTGTGTTTGGTCTACCTTCTTGTCATCATCAGAAATCTATGACCTAATGTGGTTAGGGAGTTGGGAAGAATGGGCCGTGTGGTGAAAGTCACTGTGTTTGGTCTACCTTCTTGTCATCATCAGGAATCTATGACCTAATGTGGTTAGGGAGTCGGGAAGAATGGGCCGTGTGGTGAAAGTCACTGTGTTTGGTCTACCTTCTTGTCCAACCAACAAATCCTACAGGTCTATCCTACGGGTGTATCTTCGTGAAATGTTATGCAGGGTCCAGATCTGCAAAAAGGGTGTAGTATGGTTTGATGTTAACAATAAAGCTGAAAATTACTCATTGAATTAAGAAATACATACACTTTATTCTGGTACAATAACAATCTTGTGTGACCATTTTTTTGTTGGTATCAACGGTGATATTTCATCTACATGTACCAGTCCAATCAAATCTACACGTGCATCCACCCACCCTCACATTCCATCTCCAATAAACATGCACCCACCCATACCCCATGTTCCTCCCCTCCCCCAAAGGCAAAATAAAGTTGCATTAAGACATTCTTTTGTGTGCTTTATTATCATTCTTACAATTAAATGCCTGATTTTTCTCCAAAAGTTGCCAACTGCTAATATATATATATATAAAATCCTCAGCAGTTTGAGTATACATTCAGAACACTTTTAGCATGTCTAAAGTTGACAACCCTTATATTGGCACTCATTCAGGTAGATTTTGTTCCCCTCGTCACGGAGATTAATACAGATGACCCACACAACATTATGGTAAGAATCGCTCCACATCAAAAAGAAGTGACCTGCTTATAAAAGATGTCGCATTCATGAACAGGATGACTTGTACAGTCAAGCCCTAAAAATGTTGCAAGGAGCCCGGAATGTGTCTTACCGAGAAATTCACGGACTATCCAAATGTCAAGGAATAGAACAAGAATAAAAACGATGCTTTCTTGTGTAATGATAAATCCACACAATATATCCCAACTTACCCTAGAGAACACCGGGTTTTGCACTTCACGCAAAAAAAAGTAATAGTGTGTTACTCTTGTACTTCCATTGTAGAAAGCCAATGTGTTCTTCAAAGTGGAAAAAAAGAATGTTCCCTTGAAGAAGGAAAAGATAGAGACACCAAAGAACAAATCTTTTAAATCATCAACCTGTATCTTGCATCACAAGACCTACATTTCAATGTGCACTACAATTATGCATCATATATTTTTAGCGATGGATCAAGCATAATCTTACATATATAATCAAATATCAACAGCTCTGGAAGACTTGAGACTTCTTTTGTTTTCATGGGCCTGTGTACCAACGCATGTCATCCCACCCCCCCCCCCCCACCAAAAAAAAAAATCAAAAATTGGAGCTGGATAGCACAATGTTTCTTCCTATACATAAAACTAAAAGAGTTATGTTTTGGTAGATGAATGTCTTTCAGGCAGTTTTACAACAGTAAAAAAAAACCACTGAAGCAACGCCAACAGGAAAAGCTAAATCACTGAATTCTCAAAAGATCCCAAAAGAACACCATGTTAATACAAGCACCCGTATGGTGCTGTTGTGATGGACTTGAAATGTGTGAATAATAAATGCAGCTCACTCACTCACTGCTTAACAGATTTCTACTCCCATTCATCACAGAGGTAAATTCTATAAACTTAAGCTAAACACCAACAAAATCAATCTTCTAGATGCACCCTGAGTTACCTAACAGACGCCCAGAAAGTACTGACCAGATTTTTGGTAACAATGCTGATGCTTTGGTGATATAAACATGGAATGACAAGTAGATTTATTGGCAACTATAAGCCCTGAACGCAGACAGTTATGTTGCTCTTATTATACTATTGGTTACTCCTATCTTTAAAGCACTTTTGACAAAATGCATTTCAAAGTCATTGTTCAGTGTGTATATATCTATAGATACCTATACATACAAGCATAATGTTAATATATTTTGTCAATACAGTTAACTGTTATAACCATTATCTGTTTTCGTTCTGCTCAAATCTCCAGGTTTTGAAAAATATCTTTTTGATGAGTATGAGCTTTTACCAACAAAAATAATTTTGTGTCCAGAACGCTTCTCCTCCTACTAGCTGTAGTGAAAAATTAAATAACGATGTTCAAAAAAAAGCCCAGTTTAAATTAGCTCAGACACTGCAGGCTCCACATTTCTGACAAAGCAATGGCGTTCTGCTGAAATACCACCCTGAACCAGTCTTCTCCCGAGATAAAAAATGTAAGCCATCTTCTCTCCTGCCAATTTTTCTTGATTTCTTGAGGGAACTCCCAGCAATGGGTAATAACACAATAAAACACTAAAAAGAATTGTTAAAAAAATCAAATATCCAAGCCACAGCCACCCACCTTTGTGATACAGAGAAGGCTGCCTTACTGCAGGCGAGACATAAGAGACATCCCTCAGAAGACTATCAGAGTTCAGATCACGTATGCTGAGGTAGAGACGTGCAGCTGGAGCTACAGAGCATTGTTCTTAAAGACACTGACCAGAGGGAAAACTGGCACCAGTTCTGAATGAATTCACTGGCCACAACCCTTCCCCCCACCCCTTTACCAAGATCCCATAAACTTCTGGTTAACGGGTTGAGCAGACTGACATGCTGGGTGTGAGCAATTTCCATAGGAGAAAACCAGTCAACAGATTATCAAATTATGTTAGAATTTCTCTAAAACATTCAAACTGAAAAAATCAGTCAGCAAATCACTTATCCAAACGTTCATTTACACCAAAACACACTTTCACATAATGCTAGTGATTTTCTATAATCCTTTCAGCTGGAATCACAGAGACTTTACTCTGAACTCGGATGACAGGCACAGCTGCTGACAACCATCACTCCAGTTCTACAAGAATATCCCCTTCATTGACAGTATCTCCGGCCTTAAAATTCACTTTCTTCACCTGCAAAGAGACCGACCAAAATACACTGTTACATCATACAAGAACTGCCAAAGAGTGTCCTTTCCATACAAGGTCTGCCCATTCAACATTTACAAATTCAAAGTAAATAAGACCTGGAAAGTCCTTTATGCAAATCCACTACAAAAGACAGTGAAAGCACCTGCATTTGAACAGTCTAGGTAAACACTACTTCTGGTCTGGGAAGTCTTAAAACTTCTACAAGTATAGCTCTAACATAAAATAAGCAAAGACATACTGCATTTGCATGCTTTATAGTCATTCAATGTTAACACACACACACACGCACACCATGCATACACACCCACAGAGCACTGACCTTTGACACTCTGGCAGCCTGTAAGCTGTTCTGCATCTTCATGGCCTCCAAAATGCACACCTCCTGACCTTCTGCCACCTGATACATAATTTATGAATTCCCAATTGCATACCAATAGAGATTACAACATTCTGACAATTTAAAATGGCGCACAGTAACTGAGGCTCTAGACAAAGGCACATGCATATCATCTTCTCAAGGTAATGTTATAAGTTCAATGTACTGACAACACTTACATTCAGTCCTTTGAATGATGGCATGCAGTCATGCTCAATTCAAAATTCACCTATCCTACTGTTAATTTTGTCACCAATATCAAGTTTTCTGAATAATCTCACACTGCAAAGCTGAAAATATATTTCATTTCCCCTACCATTTATTTTTACCACTGGTATCAAGCCTTCTGAATAACATCATACAGTAGCCCTCAAGTCATATTCTACCTCCCTACTCTTAATTCAATCACACTCTCTAGACTTTGCAATTAAGTGCAGCATCATTTACACTTCCCACAACACTTTTATAAAAACACTCTTTTGTCTCTTTTCTTCAGCATTATAACAACCTGCTGCCCCACCTGCACGTCCACAAGCCTGAGCATTAAAACAAAGTCCTTACCTGCTGCCCCACCTGCACGTCCACAGACCTGAGCATCAAAACAAAGTCCTTACCTGCTGCCCCACCTCCACGTCCACAGACCTGAGCATGCCGGGCATGGGGGCAAGGATAACCGTGCTCAGGTCGACCTCCTTCTTCTCCGGCATCAGCTGTTGCATGACAGCAGCAAAGTCATCCAGAACACGCACCGCGAACTGTGGGCAGAAAACAAGACAGTCAAAGGACTGATGGCAGCCCACGCCACTGGTGAATCTCGTGAAGTGATACAAGAACAGAAGTCCAGGACTGACATAAACTCTTTGTTTTACGGCTTTTACGGGCAAACATTTGTAAAAATTCTATAAGATGTACATACCACAGTTCCAAACAGCCGCAATTTGTAGTGACAGCCAAAATCCCTCTCCACAAACTGCAACATTTTCCCAAAACATACAACTGCAACAACTGCCTCCTAATAAAGACATTGACACATGTAGACATACTTGCAACTGGAGTGTATACTTATGCACACACTCATAGGGATACACACAGACTACATTTAATTCCTTGCAATAAACAAAGCTTTAGAAAAGGTAAACTATTATATTAATATTATTATTCTTTTATGCAACAGAATAAGACAAAGTAGAAGAGACGAAGGTTCAAGTTTTACTCCTCACCTGTAAAAGTCGTCGCTGACCATTAACTTTCAAGTCCATCAGAGGTGAGGCAAAGGAAATCTTTCCTTCAATAGTGTATGTGTTTTTTCCAACTTGTACCTACCAGAAATCATATGCAAACAAATCAGGACTTGAAATACAAAGTGAAGCAAGAAAGTCAGCATTCTTTATTAAATAGCACTAAACTACCATGATCAAGAGCTAACCTAAAATGATCTACACCTAAGCTTCCATGATATAGATCTAAGCTACTATGATATAGAATTAAGCTACTATTATATAGAACTAAGCTACTATGATATAGAACTAAGCTTCCATGATATAGAACTAAGCTACTATGATATAGAACTAAGCTACTATGATATAGAACTAAGCTTCCATGATATAGAACTAAGCTACTATGATATAGAACTAAGCTACTATGATATAGAACTAACCTATGATCTAGAAGTAAGCTTCCATGATATAGAACTAAGCTACTATATATGATATAGAACTAAGCTACTATGATATAGAACTAAGCTTCCATGATATAGAACTAAGCTACTATGATATAGAACTAAGCTACTATGATATAAAACTAAGCTACTATGATATAGAACTAAGCTACTATGATATAAAACTAAGCTACTATGATATAGAACTAACCTATGATCTAGAGGTAAGCTTCCATGATATAGAACTAAGCTACTATATATGATATAGAACTAAGCTACTATGATATAGAACTAAGCTACTATGATATAGCTAAGCAACTATGATCTAGAACCAACCTTCCATGCGCTAGAACTAAACTACTATGATGCAGAATGTCATCACCAAAAAATCAGGTAAGCTGCACGTCTGAGACTTGTAACTTTACCAACAATTATCATGTAAACTGTGCATCTGAAGCCTTTAACTTACACAACAATCATCAGGTAAATTGCAAATTTGCGAACTCTAACTTATCTAACAATCTTAAGGTAAAATTCCATGTTAGCTAACCCTAACTTACCCAACACTCATTATGTAAACTGCACATCTGAGACCTATAACTTGTCCAAAAAATTATCAGATAAACTGCACATTTGCTAACCCTAACATACTGTAGCTCATCAGTTAAACTGAAGCGTAAGATCCCTAACTTATCCAACAATCCTTATGTAAAATGCCTATTTCAGTCCTTTAAATTAACTAAAAAAAACCCCCATCAGGTACATTGCAGATCTGAGTCGTCCAACACACCCAATACCCAGCTAACATAACCTGCACAACTGAAATTGCAAACATGTATACTGTACATCTGAGACTTCAAACATATCCAGCTAACATAACCTGCACATCTAAAATCTCCGACTTAAACAGGTACATCGTACATCTAAGACTTTTAATGCACCCATCAAATATCACTAAATTATAAACGTCTGTATACGACGCCACTTCACCAACATCACTTCAGATGTAAGTCATCTCTCCTTCAAACCAACCTCAAATGTATCAGTGAGTTTCGAGATGGTGGCTGGGTACAGCTGACCTCTTACTTCCACATTCATATTCCACTTGCTGCGGGGATCTTTGAACACGGGAAGCCTGAGAAACAAAAGAAATTGATAATATCTTAAGAATTTCCTCTCTTTTAAAAACAAGGGAACTGAACCAAGCTAGAACAGGACAAAAACAGAGACAACCTACATGTTTTGGGCCACTACCCCTTCCTCAGGATTGGATTTTCCTGTGACCCAGCCTGCGCGCCACACATCGACCGCAGCTAAGTCTTCGTTTTTGTTTTTTCGTTGTTTTTGTGTCATCCTGAGGAAGGGGTAGTGCCCCGAAACATGTAGATTGTCTCTGTCTTGGTCCTGTTCTAGCTTGGTTCAGTTCCCTTGTTTTTAATCTGGATTTTGCTCCAAGCGGCAGTCACTTGTTTTTCTTTTTATTTTGTCCCCCCCCCCCCTAAAAAGTAATTTGCAGCAAAAGTGACAATATGTTTCTGTAAGTGAATGTGTACGTGTGCCCCTCTATACATGCATGGGAGCATTTTCATAAGTACATCTGCACGTGTTGCATGCATGCTGCACACAGACTGTCCAGAAGCTTATACTGTATTGTGGAAAGCTCTATAGGACACCAACCTGTTCTCACTGACAAATCCTGCAGACCGCTTGTTTTCAATGTTGTGCACAGCACACGACAGGGCAACAAGCTCTTCCATCTCTGATTTTGAAAGCTGTTTACCTGATCCAACAAAATCATGCAGAAATAAGCTCTTTCTGTCCTCCCAACATCCGACAACTTTAAAAGGTTTAGTATTTTTAATCATGTCAGGTCTCTGACAAGACAACAATTGTCGACACCTAGGGAATAACAAGGGTCACGCTGGGTGTTTCAAAAACGTGTAGAACATAAGCAAACACCACGCAAAAATGGGTAAATGGAGAGCAAATTTGTGCAAGAAAAAACAAAGGCTAGTTTACTTTAAGTGGCTTAAACAACCTGTAAACTGCCATGTAGCAGCAACAGTCAGTGCTGTGCTGTCACCAAGCCCTAGCCCTAACATTGCGATGAGCAACGAGGTGTCGCAATATCAGTGATGTCAGTAAATCATAATCACAATCCCTAGCCCTAACATTGCGATAAGCATCGAGGTGTCGCAATATCAGTGATGTCAGTAAATCATAATCTGGAAGCTGTTTTCAAACTGTTCTGACAGCTGAAACCCTGCTTACACTGTACTGAGCTCATGGGGATTGTGAAATGAATACTGGCCAACACAGCCGAAGCTGGATACAAGTCTGCATAATCAAGGACTTCACATGCTCTGACGACAGACAAGTGACTATGTGCCTTCAGTGTGTTCTGTAATGCAAAATCACTGCAAGGTGGAGCAAACTCCTGCCAACTTCGTTCTCTGTTGAGATCAGTTTTGTTTCGTCAGCAGATTCATTAGTCTGTTTTCTGCTACTTGATTACCAAACTGCATGGTCTGCGAGCCCAGTCAGAATTTAACATGCTATTTTTGCATACACCATATGTGGGGGTCATCAAAAAATCCATGCCCAAGCCTCAAACTGTGGAAAATAGAAAAAAAGAAAAATCATTCTATGAGTATAAATGTCAAGATTGGAACAAAAAATTAATCATTTATGAACTAAGCACCCACCTTTAAATCCGGCAGGAAAAACTTCAGGTAGATAGTTGGTGCTTATGTCGCCCGTAAGAAATCTTTCCTCAGTCATAATATCACGCAGCAAGGGGATGTTATGAGTTACACCTGTAAATTATTATAACATTAAGAAAGTCTAGTTACAAACTCACAACATTTGAAGTAATTCACACTACTTAACAGCAAAATTAGATTAATTCCATCAGGCCATGAACTGCAAAGCCAGCACATTACCTTTTATAACATAGGAATCTAGGGCCGTAACCATGGTGTCAATGGCAGACTGTCTGTCTGGTCCATAGGACACCAGCTGTAGGCAGAATAATCAAGCATGATCAAGACACCCGTGTTGAAAGCTAAACAAATCTGTACAATCTGAAGGCAAATTCTCCTTTCATAGTTTGGTTCCAAATAAGTGGTTTTTGAAGACAGAAATCCAAGTAGCTATGCAGATACTCTTCTGTCACAGATCTATATACATTTTACAGGTATTTTATGTAGAAAATTCAGTAATAGGGTGATCTTTGCTGCTGAAAATAATGTACAATAATAGGCAAGTAACATTTTTATGAGAACCGTTAATTTTAATGGGTCTTTCAGCGTGTAAAAATGTACTGCAAAACTCAAGGTCACCTTGCAAATCATCGGATCATAGTAGATGCTGATGTCGCTGCCTTCCTCAACCCCACTGTCACATCGGATCTGCACAAAGTGAAAGAAAAATCTTACCATCAGATGTTTTCTAAACGTCTGCAAAAAGTACGTGTGTGGATGCATACATTTATTTTAAACATACTATATCTTTTGTTTTAGTCATTTATAGAAGATATCACACTTTATTTTGACATTCTCAAAACATACAATTAAATACACTGAGTAGTGATTTTACAGCCTAGCATTACAACCATTACAGTGGAGATGCCAAAGTATTTCTCTTTATGAATCGTTTTAGCCAAACTTGTAAATTTTTTCAACTAGAGACAAACGAAAATGCCTGTAATAAAGATTATAACACAAAATCTCACCTAACCCACAAAAGAAAGAAACAGAGGAGGTGGGGGAAACGAAACGAAATTTTTATTCCAATAAGGCCAGGGCCCCTTCTGGAAGGGGGAAGTTTGTACATACAGTGAATACAGTGACAAAGTGGAGGTGGGGGGGGGAGGAAGAGAGAGAATGGTATTGATAGCTTACATTTGGAACATGTGAAGGTTCTATGTATCTTGAAAGACGTCCAATGGAAGGCATTCCAAAGTTCTTGAATGGGTCCTACAAAGGAAATGAGTGAATAAAAGGTTACTCCACCTTCACTGGTCTCTCCCCACAAGCTAGATTTGCTATGGGTTCTGTGACAGCTTTATCAAGCCCTGTTTCACTCCTCTAGGTGTAGCCTCACACCAAAGGTCTCTCAAGTCTTTTGCAGACCTCAGTAGCTCCTCTTGTCTGCTTAATGGCCTTCACCTCTGTTACTGTAAAGCCAGCTTATATGTATCACACAAAACTAAATGAAATACACTATTTTTAGACCACAAGTTTATTGCACTGTCCACCACATACTCTGGGTCCAACATACCTCAGCATATACTCTGCATTCAAAAGACCATCCATCCACAGGAATGTCAGCTTGTGAATGCAGCAGCTTGTGCCCTGAAGGATGATAAACATGAAGATGTCCTTCATGCTGGTCACAAATGTTATAGTCCCAAACAGACGAAAATCACAAATGATTCTTAAGGACACATGAATGTTCTACTCAACTCACAGGTAGATCACATTCACAAATATATATATTGCATGTAAATATAAGGTAATCATGAATTTTATTTGCTAATGGATGTTGTTCCCAGATGTATGCTCATAACTTTCAGAAAGTGAAATCTTGGCAACAGGCGACCTACAATATAGATCTACATGTATCAGATACTGCAAACAATCTATCTTGTAAAGTCAAAAAACCTCTACTAACATTATATGATAAAAATGTCATGCTTACTGCAGTCTAAAGTATTTGATGCAATATGTGGTACTTTCTGAAACATCAATTATTTGATGCACAGAGTGATACTGTTATGGTATACAGTAAAACCTGCCTTGTGTGGACCCCCAGATGAGCAGCCCCCTGTTGTCTCGGGACACTTTTGATCAGTATGGAATAGTTTCCAACACTTAATCACCCCAGACCAGTGGTCACCTGCTGAACGTGGACAGGGACATTGACTTTAGAGACAAAACTTGAACTTTACCCGCCCGAGGGGAGAACTTCACATACTTTTCGGGTCTCCACCACCTACCCCGACTTTTTCACATTCCCGTACGCGCGACTCCATCCGAGAATTCGTACCCACAAGCTTACTGTTATGAGTGCTTTTACACATCTACAGTTAAGGTTATCGAGTCAGTAAATGATCATGGAATCAGCTGTGGGAAAATGACAAATCCTAACACTTGATCAGCGTGTAAATTTTTTTGTAAAAGAGATATAAAGTCTTTGCGCAATATTGCAAAAGATTTGGGATGAGGGAAGACACAGATTTCTCGCTTCAAATCTGACTGCGGGAGTGCACTTTGAAAGTGGAAGAATGGTGACCGTTCCGATCTGAAATACGTCAAGAAAAGAAATACGATCTACAAATATATAAATAAATCCATGTTGAACTGGTTCTGCACTGTGCAGATGAAAAATCTACCAGTTAGTGGACGTCTGACGCAGGCATGATTCTACTCTATCCCCCTACCCCTTGACCTGCCTCTCTCCTCAACCAGTTTTTTCTGTCTCCGATCTGGAGAACATGTTTAGAGATTATTAAAAGATGTGTGATAAAGCAATTTTAAATATTTCACCATCAATTTTAAAGAGTGTCGTTGCAAATAAATGCATTGAGTTTTTAGCGTAAGGTTTTTCTTGCAAGCGCATTGAACATCGACATTCTAGGTCACACATGGTCTGTGGTCTGCGAGAGTAAAATTTCTGTCAACACACATGAATCCAGATTACTTTGCAAGCTGCAATCTTGAATCTAAGTGATCAATTTAAAACATTTAACCTGAAAATGTGTAGTTTATTTTAATAAATTATCTTTGTTGGTTTTTTCTGCAAAGCACATTTGCTCGCACACATGACATGTTGATGACACCATTTCCAAACATATGGTGCACATGTACTGAACATGTACGATCTTAGAATTTGTAAAGACTGTGCTGTAGATTTTAAAGAAAGTCACTGCAAATACATTTCATTCCTTTAAAAATGAGCTGGTTTTTTTTTACCCATTTCAGCAGTCTGTTTAGATTTTGTCTTTGTGTTGGGGAAACGTGCTTTCAGATCAACTAAATACAATAAACCTGTTTACATCTCTACGTATTTATTGATTTTATGATTTTTTTACTAATTTTCTCTTTCTATCCCCCTATCTCTCATGAACGGTTGTTACACTAAGTACATGTATATATGGTCCCCGTTTGCAAATTAGATCGAGACACCCCTGATGAAGGGCCACCTGGCATGTAGGGACACTTCTGGTTGGAACCAAGGGTGTCCCCACAAGACAGGTTTTACTGTACACGTCATCTGATGCACATTATATGTTTAGCAATGCAAATCATATCATGCATAATGAGATATCCTTTGCAATGTAAGCCATTTAATGGACTATGTGATACCTTTTGCAATGTGAATCATTTGATGCGCTTTATGCTATCTTTTACAATTAGAATCACTTGATTGACTACATCAAACCACATTATTTGATGCATATGGTGATATCCTTTGCAATGCAAATCATTTGATACCTTTTGCAATGCGAATCATTTGATGAACAATGTCAATGCCTGTTGTACACTCAGTAATAGGATGCTCAACTTGGAGGCGTGTGTTCATTTCCAGAAAATAAAAGTTCTTGTTAGAATCCACCAGAAACTCCACCGTTCCTAGACATCAGAAAGACAAAAGACAGACAGACAGACAGGACCATCAGCTGTGTGGTACATGATCAGGTTTGTGTTCTGTGGCTGACTTCCTGAAAGAAAAAGAACACGGAGGAAGTCGGGAGAGACAGGATGAGGACAGGATGGGTGGCACAGTGATCTATCCAACGGTTCGTGTGACTCCAAATGGAGCCGTCAGCATACACCAGTTTTCAGTATGTGATGTTTCATGATGCAATCAAAGACTGTCCCATCACGTATGCTCCCACAAGGCTAATGTAATGTTCGGAATGACCATGATATTCTTTTTTAAATTCTACCAGCACTTGGGATCTCTTTTTGACTCGCTGAGAAGTCTGCTGCAGCTCAGAAAACAACTGAGCAGAAATGGAAATAAACTTTACATGAACATGAACTAAGAACAAAACTAACATGAACTATGTGACCTTATGCAAAGATGAAAAAAGTTACACTGCTGCTACCCGACGACCTGGTTTGAAAACTACACAATCATAACCTTTTGACCTGCCAGATGGATGGTACTCACCAGCAGAATCATACCCAACAGCCTTGGCTAATGCTGTTGCTTGTTCTCCCATTGCCCTTCTCAGCCCTGCATCTAAAAAAGTACTGAAACAACAAGAACAATGAATAAATACATAAATAAATAAAAGCCAGACACACATTCAAGTACATATACTTCAGCTCACACAGGAAGACTACAGGGAACATACAAAAAGTACTGCAGAAAAATTGATCACAACTCCTGTGAAATAAAAACCCACTGTGAAAAGGAAAGTGTGTGTGTGTGTGCACAAGCAGTGTGTGTACACGCACGAGTGGTTTGTGTGTGTGTGTGTGTGTTAGTGTCATAAACTTGAAAATATGGAACTGCTTATTTAAGTTTTAGAAAAATTTCTGCCCAAAGTAAGTAAAGACTTTCACCCATGCACTGGCCATGGATTTGTGAGGACATGCAGGTACAGCTATAATACTGGAAAGAGAAAAGTGGGGTTAAAAAGTAACAGAGAGAATTCAGAGGAGACAGCCAGAAGTGCATGCATACATGCAAGTATGGGTGAACATGCACACATGTAGGAAGAAGGGAGAAAGATGCAGAGAATAAAGTAAAGAGAGAAAGGAAGAAGACTGACAGAAAGGAATGAGAAAAGAAACTAAGACATGACAGAGCAGTGGTGATGAGAGACAGAAAGAGATGTGGAGGAGAGGCGACGTGAGATACCAAGGAAAGTGGCAGAGCCCGGGTAAGTACAGATAAAAAATGCTTGCCTAGGGGCCTCCTCTATAACTTTCTGATTTCTTCTCTGTATAGAGCATTCTCTTTCATTTAGCCATAGTGCATTGCCATGTCGATCACACAGGACCTGGAGTAACACAAAGTCGTTGCCATGTACATAAAACTTGAATCTCACAATACAATCACCAAAAGGGAAACACCTCTGAATACTGACCACATTTTACAAAATTAAAATCACAAAGTCATCAAGCCTCCATGAAAATGTCAGAAAACTAAGAATGTTTCCCCTCCCAAAGCAAGAAGATAAAAAAAAAAATCCATTCACCCAGCAAATAGATTCTTCACCAAACCTACCTGAATTTCAATATGTCGTGGATCTTCAACAAACTTTTCAATAAGCATGCGATCATCACCAAAACTGGACTTAGCCTCCTCAGAGCAAAGCCTGAAGGCTTGTCTGTGAAAAGCCAGAAAAGCATAGATGATATGAATATCAATATGACTAGAAGATCATAAGGACATGAAACAGACAATCACTAGGAAATTTCTGCAAGGTTCAGCAGTAAATGAAAGGATTTCTAATCTTTTTGAAGAAATTCTTGGCATAACAGCATTACTTCATAAGCCTAATACACAGTTAAAAGTCAAATTAATGTCAAATCTCGCAAAACATATATCATTACTTAGTCAAAACAAGAGACGGCACTAGAGCAAAGCCCTCATCACCATGACAACTAGGTCTTGTCAACATGACAACCAAGCCTTGTCATCACAACAGTGGGTATCATCACTAGTGACACAGTGACTGCATGTGACACTCATTTACAGGGCTGGCTGCAGGTGCACAAAGTCTGCATGCGACACATTTTAACAGCGGCGTCTGCTTGTGCCCATATATTCTGAGCTGCTGTTTAAAATAAAAGGCTGTGAGCTTGCCATGAGAAATACCTCCAGCAACCGACTCCCCATGAGACACCAAACAAACCAACAAGCAAAAATGAGAGACTATAGGTCCCAGGCACAGATGTTGGCATTTTTCATGTTAACTCAGTCGAGCCTTGTAATACATCAGGGACTCATTTTACAGCCGCGAGTTCATGTGAATTTCACGCGTACTTCACTACGTGGCATTTTTGCACGTAGTATGCATGATGTTGGTGAAGGCACTTTGGGGCACCATCCCGAAGACCCTTTCTTGCCCGGTAAAGACGATGGCCTTGGTGGTCAGATAGTTTTGCTGTTTGATTGTAGCTTCTAACATCCTTCCTGCCATTATTAACCGGTCTTTAATAATATAAAGAATAATTTCTTCCTCCCCACTGTCATGATCATCATTTTCATAAAAGAACTTATATGATGCATCTAAAGCTGCTATTTTTAAATAAACCAGTTCTGACAGTGAGCTCCACTTACTGGCTCAGCAATTTTATGGCAAGTCTTGCTGCTTGCTTTGCAAGTGCAAGGTCTTCGTGAGTGAGGAATTTCTGTAAAACGCAGGTGAGACCTCAACCCAACATGCTCGTTGCATTGTTGAATGCGATTTAAAAAAAAATAATAAAAACACGCCTCTAAGTGATATAAAAATGGGGATGATGTCTTTGAATTAAGGCTTTTGGCTGAGTGACTGAGTCCTAGACCTTTGGGTGTTTCACTTTTTGGAAAAGCAGACTAGACATGGTTATAACACTTGGGTGTTAGACCACAGCCACTGATATCCGACAAATGTATTCAATCATGCTGCACAAACCACACCATTCCTTCGACGAGCAGCTGCTGCTGTTTACTTTCTTCTACATGTAAACAAGAGGGTGCACTTGTGTTGATGGCATCAGGAAAGCACAGACTGACCTTGTCTCCTCTTCATTCCTCGCTACTCTCATGCCTTTTCCTCCTCCGCCTGCCGAGGCCTTGATCATGACTGGGTAACCTGGGGCACACAGAAGAACATCCCTGCGTACGCCCAACTATGTCTGCAGTTATCTATGTACATGCATGCCCACAACCCACTGCACCCTCCATTATTATGGAATATTCTAAAAATACCTTGTAATTTTACTGGTTGGACAAACTTATTAAAGAAAAAGTCTTAGCGATACAAACTCAAACTAATTTTTAAAGTTCAAAATTAGGAGGAAACCTCAATGATTCATCATGGACTCTGGATCTTGCCCTTTCTTAGAATGTTAGATGACATGAGGTGCAACATATCTCATGGTATTTGCAAAAAGCACTGGTCATGGGGCTACGCATATACAGAATATCGGATCCTTGAACGACGTGAAGGTGAAGCACTACTACAAAGCTCAAAGGTGATGCTGAAATGAATTTGATTTACCAAAGTCTGATGAAAAACAACCAAGAAACTGGACTCAAAATCCAGGAAACTAGTTTGTCAATGGGCTGCCTTAGTCTACTAGCTATCTGTGATAGAACTCATGAGTTAGAAGTTGGTTGCAATATTTTGAAGCACACTCTAAGATGATGAATTCCTGTTTGCCAATGGGTCAGTTAGTGTTACGATACCATAGCTTTATTTCCCTTTCCACATGGATTACCCTTGTGTTTTTTTTTTTAAAAAGTTTGCCTGCGCCAGTTGGGTACACTAAGGATATAACAAGCTTCAACTGCAGCACAAGAAATGGTACTTTACTTCAGGAATGGCTTAACCTTCATGTCATGTCTTCATGTCAACTTGAAATTGCCTGCCAATATTTTCTTCTTTGTTATGTCACAAACACGTCTCACCTATCTCCTGGGCAAGGCTGACACAATGCTCCACATTCTCAACCACCCCATCGTGGCCTGGGATCATGTTGACCCCAGCACTCCGGGCAATGCGTTTGCTCTCTATCTTGTCACCCATGGCCTTGATTGACCGACTGTTGGGCCCTATGAACTCCACACCTTGCTCATGCTGAAAAAAAAACCAGCAAGACATTTAGAATATCAAAAGTCTTAAATAGACAAATTACATGCACATGCATCCACACACACATAAAACAAAAGATAAGAACTTTTTTACATGCAGCCAATAGCTACCCAACTATTGTTCTTTCTAGACTTTGTGAAGCTGAAAAGCTAGAAACTACTTTACTGCTTAAACCTCATGCTTGGTGGGCATGGATATATTTCTGTAATTCTGGGTCTGGTATTTAGGCCCTGTCATCCTAGGACAAATGTTTTGTGGCTATGTAATGCTGCAGAAGCTAGAGACCTTTAAATAAACTCAGGAACACTGACACTCTACATATGTTAATTTGGGGGACTAATCTTTTTTCAAGGAAATTACCAAAAACATAAATATAATCCTTGAGCAACACATTTCTTAAGCTTTATTTATGTATACTACTCTGAAAGTTTGTGGAAATCAACTTACAAGTTTGGCTGCAAAAACTGTATTTTCAGACAAAAATCCATAGCCTGGATGAACCTGGAGAAATTGTCAACTGTGAAATTATCCTGCAGATTTACGTGTATTACATTATGAGTGCCACAAACACTTTCATCACAGAAATCTCCATCAGACACCACACTTCACTTCACAGCACCTCTGACAGTTTACAGGCCTTTCAAGATGACACTTCTGCTTCCTTCCATTTCTCATCCACCAAGCAGCCGAATATATCTTCTAGTCACCTGGCAGAAATGTTGTGGCCGTATGCCCCACCTCATCCCCCCACCCCATGGGTTGTTATCCACCTCATGACCCAGTTTAGATACATCAAAATCTCCCTGGCAATAATACACTTGTAGAATGATATCCAACCCAAAAGCCTTATAATGCTCTACAACTAACAAGTCAATCTCCCCTGAAAGCATAAACAAACTACATGTATACAGCTGTGTATCGGATAAGGGGAGGGCACAGAGACAAGGAATGAACAGCGGCAGAGCTATTCCAGATATAACTGCAGCAACACATGATTAAGAACAACAAAACAAAAAGAAACGGAAGAGTAACAATTAAGAATAAAAACAATTGTAGTATGAGAACCGAGAAATGAAAAACAATTAAAAGTATATGATGCAGCCAACAAAATAAGCCAAGTAACCCTCTATTACGACTTTGAACAATGCAACGGGCAAAGGTCTTATCTGGGGGGTGGTGCTATTAGAGAACCAGGCTAGAGAGATGGAACAATCGAGCCATTGTTATGAACTCTATGAACACTGTAAACCACACAACACAATTTTATTGTCTGTACCACAGCCAGCATTTTATCAACACCAAAGCAACAAAACTATATAAAAATAAATATTCAATGAAGTGGAGTTGGCATTCTTCATAAATGTTTGGAATATTTTCATCCAGTCCTCAATATCACTCTTGCTGACATCCCCCTCTCAACACTCAGCACTGCCATGTGTACGTTGTATCCAGCGACCGGTCATAACTGACCATTTGATGCCATAAACTTGTCACAGCCAAATTCCATCACGGTACACAATGCTTTTCCTTGAATCACCTTTTTGGTCCATCATCACTGTTGATGTTTGGTGAATCTTTGCTCATTTTTGTTTTCAGTTTTCTCCACTTTCCAACCTCTGGATGATCGCTTCCTTCTTGATTATTGGTTGAATTTGATTTTTCTGTACTCCGAGTCATGTGGCGACTGACATTGCAGTTTCTCTTCTCTTACACCTCTTCACCGTATGAAAACGCATTTGAAGAGTTAGTGTTTTCTTTTTCGTGTAAATGTAGAAGCCATTGTTGTGGACACTACTTTTGAAACAAACTGACGATGCTACTGTACCTTTGACATGCCCAGTGTGCACCAACCAATCAGGATCATGCACATGTTGCTGGCCTACATTCCCCCCAGTGTGCCAGAATGAACAAAATCAATTGGGATCGTGCACACATATTGTACGACAGGAGAGTAGCTATGGGGACTGTGCACCCGCCCTGGGTCACCTGGGAATTTGAAACTGACAGTCCAAAGGTTGCAACTCATTGTCAAGATGAAGGTCGTAGGTCGGAACCGAGGAAAAGTCCCAATAGAGGGGTTCCACTGTTTAAGGGGGGGGGGGGG
>SMGT01010965.1:4833-15935 GCA_004794575.1 Lanistes nyassanus
GGGGCACATCTCAGTATTTACCCAGTAATTGAGTACCCCCCCTAAAAAGTTTAACAAAACAAAAGAAAAAATCCTGCCGATACGCAATACCTTCAATGTAGCGATCGAAGGAGCGGGTCACATCAAACACAGTGCGTACGCGCCAACACGTTCGCACACATCAGTTTCGTACATCCTTTCTCTATGGTTCTCAGCTCACAACTCAAATTTTTAGGTTAACTACTCTCAATTCTCCAAGCAGTGAGCGAGCTCACCCCTCCCCCCGCTGTGCAGTTCGGCTATACCCTTGAACGAATCCTATGGTAGGCCGATCTAGTCATACTTTTCCTTCACTTGTCACGCGGTTCGTGACAGATAGTTAAAATCGGCGTGCGCCAAAACAAGTCTACAAATATTATTCCACTGTGGAAAAAAAAACTCCACACAGACCACAATGACTTGGTTGTTTCAAACACTGAAAGAAAATAAAAATAAGTCGCTAAACTCCCTTCGGTAAATAGTTGCAGCCTCAATTCTTCAAAGGAGGTATAAATCGTGTGCTGTCCACGTTTATTAAGTAAAGTAGCTAGATCTAGTTGTTTATATGTTTGTCCTGACGAAGTGATAATGTTTCAAGATGTTGACGTTGTTTTTGCTAATTTTAGCTTGTGTTCCCTTGATGTTACCTGAAGTATAGAATCAGCATTTGACGTTTCATTCCTGTTCCTTTTGTGCTTTTCTTCCATTCGATGCATGTTCTTAAATTTCCTCTACCAAGCCTGGCGCTAGGAAGGACTGATCCTGAGATTATGAGTGTCATGTGCGTGACGGAGATATCGCCTTGTTAACCCCTCTAGATCCTTCCCTCGCTTCCTGATCCCACCAGACGTCTCCATATCTTTCTATCTCCTTTCCCCTCTCGTTTACCCCCATCCTTCCTTTTTTCCTTTAGGCACAGGGCAGATGCCCACACATCCCCACCCACCCACCCTCCTGTCCATCATTACTTCTACTACTACGACAACGACGAAGACGACTACCACCAACAACAACAACGCCACCACCACCACCACCACCACCGCTTCCATGGGAGTGTGGGAGGAGTTCTGAGGCCGCCATCGGGCAGAGTACAGGACGAAATGAATTGCGGACAGGAGAAGTGAAATGTGGAGACAACTGGCGATGCGTTTGTTTTTCGTTCACGTCGTTTCTAGTGGCAGAGAAACACCAAGAAGTAAATAAATTGCCAGGAAGTCATCGCACAGACGTTCTCGAAACGTGTTGCATCATGGTCTTTCACGTTTAACGGTAGTGGAACTACAATTGTGTTTGACGTTTGTGGTCAGAAAACACATTGTAGTACGTCTTTGTAGCAGCCGTAATGTCTTGATCGCTGCTAATGTCTTATGTTACATAGCAACAGTTGTAGAATAGTGTAACAACTGTAGCAGTGGATTCACTAGTACATTCCTCCCAATTCACTATCACAATGAAAAAAATAACGCATACACAACTACTACTGTTTCAGTTTCTACGAACTACGTATATTTAAATCGTGCCCTAGTTGACTGCGTTCTCTCCCATCGCGCTAGTCTCGTTGTGTTAAACATTTTGAAGAAAATCAGTATTTACGTATCCAAGAGATGGACGCGAGTTGCCTCGAGGCATAAACACATTTTCACTCCAGGCTCTGTTCCTCTACATCTGTTTATATCAATTGCCGTTGATTTGTGGCCAAATCTACTTTTGGTGGAAATTTCCGGAAAAAAACTGTAACATTGCGTCCTCGGGGAAAATCTCGTTATTGCGACACATCCATTTCAGCTGTCTTACACTTTTCGCCGCTTAAGAAGTGCATCATTGCCTTCGAAGTCAGTCGGCGCAGAATTCAATCGTAACTCGGAGTGCTATAAGCTGGTGGTCTACAGAGAGACATTAGGGTCGTAGTCTGTCAGTACATTGTCTGCGTGTCAAGACGTGATGTAGCGCTCACCTTTCTGTCCTTCCGACATCCTGTCCATCCAAGCCTTTTCGCTAATCCACCAATAATCCGATAGACTTAAAACAAAACCCTTGAACTACAGTAATCAGTCCGTTCGCTTATATGCCATAATAATATACAGGACATAAGAGTGTTTCGATCTTCTTTTCCCGATTGGTGAAATGAAAAAACGTCGGATTATTTTGTGTCTCAAACTTACATTTCGCCATCCTATCCCCTCACCCCACCCCACCCCACCAAAAAAAAAAAAGACTTAGAACTGCACTGTACGTTCATTTTTACCGAAACTTCTAATTCAGTACTTTAACTTTTTTGTTTGACGTTGTGTGCTCATATTGCGCTTGCAGGCGTTTGTTGTCAATGAAGAGTTTCCAAATATCTGGTGTTGTCAAGTTGTTGCGACATTTCTTTTAGAGTGTGTGATGCGCTCGTTAGAAAGAATTGACCGATTTTTGTCTGAGAAACGTCATCTCCCCTTCTTCAAGCCTTTTGTCTTTGTCTATCTATTACCCAGACTTCCCCTCTCCTCCTTTTTCTTCTTCCTTCCTTCCTTCCACTCCCTTTCTCCACTTTCTTTTTTGTTTCCCTCACTCCTATTTGCTCTCTTCCAATTTTTAAAAAAACTTTCCGATTACTTTTTTTAAAAGTTGTTGTTCCCGTGGTTCTTCAGTGTCCGTTCCACGCAGCTGGACCACAGTCGTCCAATGCACTTACCATTTCCCAGAACGCAAATTTCAACTGAATGGCGGCGCGACAGCGAATCATTTCCTCTGGTTTCCTCCCCTGCACCTCGCCAGGAATTGTAAAATCCGTCATAAAGTCGGCGTCTTACTAGTCGGATTCCGTTCTTACAAACAAACTCGATTTTCAGCTTCTTAGTACGGGAAAGCTGGGAAAAAACAAGAAAAAAGTCTCTCCCAAAAATTTCTGGCAAGATTAGCCCCTTTCCCGGCTTGTACTGCCATGATTCTGTCTTTATTTAATTTTTATCATTGATATTTTTCTATATTGTAGTCCATTCTCCGTGCCCATCTTGGATTAGGAATAAACCTTGTCCTGGCTTGTGAATGAGTGGGTGGTTAGAGAGAACGAATGTGCGGACAAACAGCCCAGAGCTGGGTTGCGCTGGATGGGCAGTCACATCTGCATTTCCAGTCACGAGAGGATCGAAAGGCTTGTTTTTCCCGTGTATTTCCCGTGTATCAGTACTCAGTCGCAGACCTGCTCTGCCTCAGAAAGTAATCCGAACTTATATCCTCCTCCTCATCATCATCATTATCGTCATCGTCATCATCATCATCATCATCAGCAGCAGCAGCAGCAGCGTCGTCACCACCACCACCACCACCATCACCACCGCCGCCGCCACCATCAGCAACAGCATCACTTGAGCTTATATACAGTGTGGCCTATTAGCAGAAGCTGGCCCTCCGCGATTTACAAAAGCGATAAAGAAACAGATAAGCACAAAAAGGACACAGGAGTCCACGAAGACCCAACATAACTGCTCCTTAATATGCCGGCTGTTCGGCACGGTGTTTTGTGAGGACGAGAATCTCCAAGACACTCGGCAGACTGATTCCGCTCGGTTTCAAGTCCTTGCTATGCCCTTATTTTTCTGTCTGTTCGTCATCAGTCATGCTTTCCTGTATTTATTTTACCCTCTATTTGTGTGGCATCCTGATGAAGTTCTTCAAATGTTCTCTTCACCACTCTCTTTTATCTCTCTGCCCCTCTTTTTAACCCTTCTTACTCACTGTCCCTGGGTCATTCTCCTGCTATCCAGCCCACGCGCCACATCTACTGGATGTTTCTTTTTCTTTTTCGTTTTTTCGTCGTTTTTGTATCGTCCTAATGAAGAGGTAGTGCCCCGAAACATGTAGATTGTCTTCGTCTTTGTCCTTTTCTAGCTTGGTACGGTTCCCTTGTTTTACATTTAACTCTTTTATCTCCTTTTCTTTACATTTTGTTCAGTTTTGTTTCCTTTATGTGTTTTCTCACTTATTACGTCTTAACACCTATCCTTCATTCATTCGTTCATTTTCTGTTTTTTAAGTGTTTTCTCCTTGTGTTTTGCCTTTATCTTTATTTGTTCTTATGCTTGTCTTTCTTCTATTTAATATGTTCATTCTTCAGCTAGTTCTTCTACAGTTTCGTAATATTTCAAGCTATTCAATTATGTGGCACAAATATTGATAAGGAGGAGTGGTCTGCCCTCGAGGATTCCCAAAGAAAATGTTTATTATTTTCGCATCTTCACAGAATAGGCACACTAGTTATCCTCAAATCTATACAATCGATCTACTGTTCCCCACCCAAGTTTTCAATGGCCAGAAAAATTCAGCTTTAAGTGCTTCACCAACTGTTGACTGCTGGGAAATACAGAATGGAACGCACTTGGTAAACTCAATTCGTCATACCTTTGGTCAGTTTGTTTAAACTTACAATAATAAAACTTCATCCCTTACTTGAATCGTTCCCGAGTTAATTAATCCTAGATAAATGAGCAAAAGTTCTGAGGAAAAATAGTCTGTCAACCAATCAACGACTTTGATGAAGGGATTTAGTAAACCAGGAGACACACCACTGGCTCTAAGCTAGTATGTCAGCTTCATTAGTGCCTAACTAGTTCCGATAAAAATTGTTTCCATTTCACCTCCAATCAGCGTTCATGAGAAAAATGATTGGGCCTACCAGGGTACAGTACATAGAACTAGGGTCAATATAAGGCTTATCAAATATTGATCTTGTTTTGAACTCGTATCAGCTCTATGTGGTGGAGCTATGCGTATTATATATAAATAAATCTGCTATAATTCTGAGTCTTTGATTGCAGTGCATCAGTAATAATTGAATACACTTCTTTTCCGTTCTTCATTTTCATTTCATCACACACCACTGCTGGCGAAGCTAAATAGGGGAGCAGAATGAAAACTTCTATCCCTCAGGTCAGGTCACAAAGAATTTTACTCTGTCGCTTTCGGGCAAGTTTTCACGTGCAGATCTTTAGCCAGAGAGTCGAGATCAACAAGGGCGCAAACTCTCAGAGAATGGGCAAGAGGCCAGCAGTCCTACTAGTCTACTAGTACTAATTATGGTAATTATGGCGAACTTTCGGAATTATCTAGAGAAAACGAGAGTTCTTCGCCCCTGAAGCCACAGATAGAAAGTTCCTTCTCAATGCCTGCCAGGCATTTTCAATTGTTCGTGGCAGTTTGATTGAGCCGTATGTTTTAGGTCCATGTGAAAAAATCCATAGAAATAACAAAATAAATGTAAATTTAAAACAAGGGAACTGGACCAAGCTAAAAAAGGACAAAGACGAAGACTATCTATACATGTTTCGGGGCACTACCCCTTCATCCGGACGACACGACGAAAAAACGAAAAAGAAAGAGAAAAAGATTTAGCTGCAGTAAATGTGGCGCGTGGGCTGCATGGCAGGAGAACGACCAAGGGACAGTGAAAGGGGGGGGGGGGGAATTGGTGCTTAACGTCCAGCCGCAAACTATGTGCATATCAGGACGGTGTTGCTTAGACAGAGTTTACGTGCTGCCGCACGTGGGACTGATGGCACAACACGGGCCTCAGTCCCACCCAGTCACATTATACTGACACCGGGCCAACCAGTCCTAGTACTGTTCCCTGTAGTGCCAGGCGTCGGGCAGGGCAGATACTAGATTGACAATTTTTAAGTCATAGGTAAGACTCGGCCGGGATGCGAACCACCGACCTCCCTTCTTCTGAGTAAGAAGGGTTAAAGAGGGGCAGCCAATCGCAAGGTGAGTAGGAAAAGGGTAGGGAAGGGTGGGGATGGAGAGTGGACGGGGGAAGAGAGAGAAAAAGGACGGGTAAGGGGGCGTCGGTGTGCGAGAGAGAGTGGGAGGGAGGTGAGAGAAAAAGTAAAAGAGAGAGAAGGAGGGGTGAGGGGGTTAAAGGAAAAGGAGGTGGGGGGAGAGTCAGTGTTTCAGGTTGAGACCAGTGGGTGCCATGGTACCAAAATGGGTAATGAAGTAGGACTCCATATTCTTACGGTCAATGGAGTCGCCCTTCATTTTCCGATACCACAGACCCTCATGTTGTCGGCTGTGTGTGGGGGTGTACTGAAGTGACGTGCAACTGGTGTGTTTCTGCGGTGTTCAGTGTCAGCTAGATGTTCTGCGAAGCGGGTGTTAAGTGTGCATTCCGTCTCACCGATGTAGAACAGGGTGGGACAGAGGGTGCATGTGATGTCGTAGATGATGTTGCTGTAGGTGCAGGTGAAGTTGCGTTTGAAGACAAAACTGGTATTGGGTGTGTGGAGTGTTGTGGCGGTGTTTAGGTAGGGGCAAGTGTGGCAGCGGGGGAATAACCATAAGCACTACAGACAAGAATCTAACTGATTTTTAAATGTAGACAAATGCTGAATAAAATCTTTTCTTACCTTAATCTTTGATGTTTGGTCAAAGTTAGCTAAAAATCAGCAGAAGTGAGATAACAGAAATCCACTGTGCACAAAGCCCGCCTTCTATACTGTCACTTACGTCATTTTGGTCACCTGAGGGTCAGTGGGGAAAACCCCTATCTACGCTTTCCAACCTCAATACATGGTCAAAGGGAAACAGCCTCATAAAGTGCGAATGCCTGAGCTACAAGTTACGCACAGTTTGCCCCCTTTATCTAGTAAAATGGCAGAACCGGGAATTCCCGAAAAGTGGGTAGTTGGGGAACGTCCCTGGGTGCTGCGCTTAGGAAGGAATGGGTCGCTGGGGGGCGCCCCTAGCATCCAGTTGATCTTTACGTGTAAGTGTTAAGTGCAAAACTATGCACACTACACTGTTCACTGACATAAGAGAAGTCACTAGATGTAAGGGATTTTGGCGACTGACTTTTTTTGGTTTGTTCTTATTTTTTGTTTTCTGCACTTCCATGCATGATTAAGCAATTTCATCAGTTTGTTTCTAGAGCAGAAGGTCTTTTCTAACACTTCATACGAAGGAGAATAATTTTAGTCAACACCAGCAATTCTAATTTATTTCTCCTTTGAGTAACATAAATCGATGCCTCATCATTCATACTTAAAATTTAATAAGTCACAGTTTGGTTTTTGTTTAATCTTAAAGATAGTTGTACGTGAATAAGAATTTTAAACGATGCCTCCAGAACTCCATTGATGGCATATGAGAAACACATTTTAAATTAAAACCCAGAGAAAATTATAATCTTAGAGGGCGATGTAATTTGCCATGGAATACGAGTGACTGGGTCGCGGCAATATCTGTCCACAGTTTTTTTCTCAAAGGGTTTCTGTCCCAAAATAGAAAAATCGAATTCGGCAGCAGACTTGTAAGACCTCCGGCGCGCGCCAACCAGTAGAACCTCCCTCAACAGTCTGCGCACTGCTCACGCTGCTTGCAGCTAATCGCAAGGAGGGTGGGGGATGTCACCCTTGCGCGACACTGCTGCAGCTCCATCAAAGCTTCTCTTCCAGTTTCTTTTTTCTCTCTCTTTTTCCTTCCATTCTTCCGTTTTTTCTTCTCTCCCATTTCCTCCCCTCTTTTGTCACACCTCCCATTTCGTGGGAAATAAAATTGTGTTTACTCAAAAAGAAAACTTACATTTTCAAGCAGTGTCCGTCTCTTCAGCTACGACGGTGACAAGGAGGAGCTCAACAGCCACTCTAATCACCGACATTAACGCCACCAGCAACACGGCCCCAGAGGATGTGCAAGGTGGAGCACAGTGCTTCACGATCTCAGGACTAAAATCCGGATGTCATAAATCATCTCGTTTGCAGGAAACCTCCGTCGTATTTATGATCTTTTCCCAAATCTTTCTGCTGGAGTTTTTGTCCTGTTGACATGTTGTGCATGAGAAAATTGCGAGCCAGATAGACAGAAAATGCGTTATCATGTCCAGAATCTCGAGACGTACCTGCCCGCGCAATGTAGACCAAGAGGGCAAACAACAAGATGTCGCATTCGCAACTTCACATTCGGTCAAAGGGGAGCTACCGATAATAAAAACCAATGTTTATGGTCCGACCAGAAGTAAGCACGCCTCATACGACGCCAGACAGTGAAAGACCTTGCTCACTAGCAAGAGGGAATCTACAGCTGTCATGCGCACTGCCAGCCCAGCACAGTACAGCACAATTAAGGAATTTTCTTGACCAAACGAGTATCCTTGTTTGCAAGTTTTGTGTGTACACAGGTTCACGTTCGGCAAACTATGACAAACCATTCGTCTGGTTAAGGATGACTTTAGGCCCTTTTCCACCAACGCAAAATAAAAGCACTTCGAGTGAAACCAGCTAACCAGGGATAAATTACACAGAGGAACTGAGGAATATTACAAAGTATACGAGAACTGCATTTTATTAAAATTCCGGAGACTCAAGTTTGAATAAGATCAAGTTACTGCTTTGTGAGTTTGTCGACCTTAACACTCTAAAATCGGCTGTCGGATGCTCAAATTCCCGGCAGGCGAAGTTTCTCAACACAGATAAAAGCTACACAGTAGTGTGTGCTCCCAGCAGATGCTGACATTCTGAATGTGTGCTGTTTTCTTTTTTTCTTTTCACAGTTTTTTTCAGCATGACATTTATTTTGCCTCCAGGAGCAGTCCGGTAACTTTCAATATTGAAAGTTTAACTTGATCTCTAACATAAAGGATTGTTGAAAAGTGACAACTGGGAACGGGGTGGGGGGGATGATATTTCCGCCATAGTTGAGTTTAGATTGAATCCACTATAAGTAATCTTGAGCACTGTCCTCTTGTTCTGTGGTACTTGCTGTTATTGCTGAAAATGTTTTAAAAGAATTCTTTGCAAACCAGTAACAATATACAATAAAACGCAAGCAGTATCATCAAGTAGTTAAGGTCAGCGAATAAAAAATCACTACATTAGCATCTAGGAAC
The DNA here is from genome assembly GCA_004794575.1 of Lanistes nyassanus. Classification (NCBI taxonomy): domain Eukaryota; kingdom Metazoa; phylum Mollusca; class Gastropoda; order Architaenioglossa; family Ampullariidae; genus Lanistes; species Lanistes nyassanus. Next base: position 13,715 of record SMGT01010965.1, read on the forward strand.
AGGGAAAGATTCATTGCCGATGAATAAGCATAGACTGCACAGAATATTCAGATGTAGCAGCACAGACAATAAAAAAAACCCAGGTTACCCGACAGTGTGAGTAACAGTAATAATAATCAAACGGCCTGGATTCATATGCACAACACGTGCCGATCGAACGTATTACAGCTACTGAATCGGAAAACAACAGCTGGGACGGCAATAAATCAACTAACAGCTCTTTTATTACCTGAGAGTTTCAGCGTTCACTAAGGTCAAACCTTCCATTGGTGGTTTGCATGAGCAGTCTTATCTCCTGTTCATGCGTAAAGTTGCACGTAAACTACAAAGGACAAATGGGCATTAGGACCGCTCTTATGACCGGAAGAGCCGCTGCAAACGTTCATGCAAGCCAGCCTAGGGCAGGGTTGAGGGCTTTCCTGTCACTTGTCCAGACGTAAAGCCGGACTCCAAATACACAGGGCGAACGGGCTTGATGTGACGGCTGTTCTTGTGGCCCGAAAGGGCACATACAGTCATACGACGGATCCCAGGCACATACATTCGTCTACCTGTCAGCATTATGCAGCTTGCCAGGACATTTTTACATAGCAAAACGTACTGATGACTTCTGCAGAAACCTGTAAAAGGAAGGAAGGAAGAATGAAAGAAAGAAAGAAAATGTCTCTCAATCTCTCTCTCTCTCTCTCTCTCTGTTGATTAGGCTAGCATTGACTCAACAAAGAACGAGAGCTAGCAAACTCCTGGCGACAGCAAATCGAGCGCGAGCTTTGGCACGTGCGTCGCTATGGAGCCAGAGACAGGTTAGCGAAATGCGTGAACATGAACTTTGCTTGCTAACGACCCAGAGTTGGCTTGCATGAGCGTTCTTATCCCCTGTTCATACCTAAAGGTGTACTTACAGTGCAAAGGGTGAATGGGCCTCAAGACCCCTCTTATGACCAGAAGGTCAAGCTACGAACGCTAATGCAAGCCAGCCCTGGACCTGCACATGTGCCTGCTCTTATTTCATAAGTCACAAACAGTTCGCTTCTTCTGAAAGTCAAATTTTAACAGTTTTGTATCGGATATTATTTTCCCCCATGTACCAACAGCAATTGAGAGACTTTTTGCCATTTGCAGGAGCGTCCACTGGCATTCTGCGACTGAATTTCGCTGCCCTTTGAAAACGACTCCAGAAGAAAAGTCCAGGAAAAGAAGTGTACATTTAATCATGTCTGCACGCACTCCGACGCACTCAAAACGAAAAGGGCTATTATTACCAGTCGCAGCTGTTGTGGTGGGCATGCATCCAGAAGCACCGTCTGACAACAATACACTGCCCAGACCAATACTAGAAAGCCGACAAGCACATAGTGCGCCGCCAGCAAAGCCTTTTTAGGATGGTATGGGGGGGGGATACAGTGGAGGGGCTTGGGCACGGCGGCAAGCTGACTGAAACAATTTGGAAAAGAAGACGAATTGCAAGGCAAACACGCGATTCACTTACAGTCTGCATAGAAACTGCTTCCGTTTGAAGGCCAAGTCTCAGCACCCTGCAGATTTTCAGCTTATGCTGCTGCAGACTTTCGGGCTTCGAAGGCAGAGAGCAGCGTCACAGCCCGAGGAAAGCCCATCTATCTTCAGCGTGACTTGTTCTAGCCTCCACGGATCGTCAGTCGGGGAGTCGTCAAGCCAAGATTTAGAGTCAACGCCGTTAATCACATTAATAATTGCAGGGTTCAGTGACTAAAGCGCTTGTTTAATAGTTTAAGAGGGTTGAGCCTGGAGCGGGAGACGACTTAGATTTAGGATACCCCACCCCACCCCATCTCCCCCCCAGAAAAAAATCCCGCAGACGCACATGAACACAGATTCAACTCAGAAACAGCTATTGACTAGGAGCAAAGACGTCACATGAGCTCGTCTGTTCGGAAGGCTGTCCTTGGGGCTGCAATTAGGTTCTGTCTTTAGAACACTGTGCGTATAGAGAAGGAAAAAACAGGTGTAAACCACACAGAAAATGTGTCATTTACATGTGGTGTGCGTGTGTTTCCACTTTACGAACTCAGATGCTTTCCACAGACATTCAAACGTGTTCTGTCACAAATTATAAGCAGTAAAGGGCTCCGTACACGTTGCAATGTTTCCACCTTTCGTTGCAGTTTTTACCATATATGGAAGCTGAAATGTTGACAGAAAATGTTGCAGGTAGGGGGGGGGGCTCTCAACATGCTGGGCT
>SMGT01010965.1:16035-58553 GCA_004794575.1 Lanistes nyassanus
GGGGGGGGGGCCTCTCAGCATGCTGGGCTAAATTCTTGCAGGTAATTTAGCCAATCATAAAAAATCGTGCTATCCAGTGCAGAGTAGTTTAGTTCGGAGCGATAATGTCCGTCAACGGGTGAACCCACATTTTTTTCCTTCGTTTAGTTTTAGACTGCTGGGCGAAAATAATCGCTGTCCCAAGAGCAGCAGCTGCAGCTGTCAAAATAAACTGTTCGTGTTCGCCCATGTTGGTCTCCTCACTTCCCAAACTGATCATGTGATGATCATGTGACATGAAATGTTGCAAGCGTCTTGCAGCGTGTGCGGAGATTTTTCCCAAAATGTTTCCTCTCAGTGTTGAGACCATTGCAACGTATAAATACGTCAGTCTCTATACTGAACAGCCTCTAGACAGTTTATGGTAAAATTTATTCCACAAAGTTGTGGGACTTAGACGATCAAAGATTACAAAGGGCGTCTTTTCAGTGGCATGCTATCCAGATTCCACAAAAGCAACTGTAAACTTCTGTCTGCTTAATTCTTTCGTTTAACATAGTTACCTTTGAAGTCCGTCTGCTAAGTCACATATTTTGCAGCTTCCAGAAAACCCTTCGTAATCACCCTGCTAACACTTTAACACCACACTTCATGCAGACTGTAGGTATATCGGGCGCCATTTAGTCCAAGTTGCAGACACTATGCAAGTTATTCCGATTCTCCGCGAAACTGAGGTGGTCGAGATTTACAGGAGCGTTGCCATGGAAACGAGCTGATGGCTGACTCTAATACATAGGCGTGTCGATCTTCCAGAATAAATAAATGATTCCCAATCTCTTTTCGTGCGCTAATCTCATTCCCCAGCCGAGCTTCAGATCCGTCCCATTACAAACGTCTCTCTCTGTACCATCTGTCACCCATAATGCAATCAGACTTCTAAAGAAAGCAGCGATGGCTTGGGCAGAGGATCCATCTATTTACCAAGACATTAGGGTGTGTGAGCATAGGATCGCTTTTTCTTGTACGTGAAGATGTATAACAACGAACATAAACCAGTCTAATGCCTTCCCGGACATCCCACGCCATAAAAGTGCTACTTTGCTCAGACTCTGCTGTATCAGGAGATTTGGCCTACAGCGCTGTCTATTATCGCCGACAGGACGTGGTTAAAAAGAAAAAAGGGAAAGAACCAGAAGAAAAAAAGAAGAGAAAACGTTGATGTTGTTGTTGATGATAGGAGAAGACGAAGAAGACTTGAAATAGTCATCATTTTATTGTTTTCTGTATAACACAAAATTGCATGAGGGCAGTTGTGATGTTTGCGATAGTATGAGAAAGTTCATAACATCATTAACAGTTCCTCTTTTGTCGTTACCAGCAATGTTTAGCAAAAGTTGTTTCAATATAGATGAATGTCTTTCTCCTCCAAATTATACGTCTGCATGAAATAAGAAAGCAAGAGATTTTCTAATACATCTCCCACTTTAAACAAAAAGCGGGATCTGTGTGAGAGATGCTAGTAACACGCTGCCATTTAGCCAACAAGTTATTACAGGAACGGTTTTCTCCCTCATCAACTGTGGATCGTACGTTCCCGGCAATTTTCCTGGAAACCTCTTGGACTGACTCCTTTCCCCTGTTACCTTCCCATGTTCCTCTTCCTCCCCCTTCTTCCTAGCTGCTCTTAGGAGACCACAGTGCTTTGACTACCTAGCAACAGTCACGCTTGATCGAGTTGTGTTAAGTCTCTTAAATCGCCGAATTTAAGATGTGGTGAGGACAAATAGGAATTTTCGTGTGCGAGGAAACGCATGCAAAGACTGCCCTGCCAGAAGACAAGGTGCCACTGACATTCGGTGAAAATACTGTTTGGTAGCCCACCGGATCTGACTGCAGGCTTCGTGAAATGTATGTCCAGCAGACGAGCCAAGAAGTTCCTGTTTTATTGGCTGTCTTCGGGTTTACCTCTGGCCTGCGCGGGCAAACAGATATGGCACCTTATCGACCACGCGTGACAGACTCACAGACAAGACGTAATAACCGAGCGAATAAAAAGGATCGAATGAAAGTATAAATGAAGCCTTCTGTCCACAAACTGACTTTACGCAATGCCTAATCCTCATTAATCAGAAGTGTCTACCGTGGGATGTGAAACCTCATCGACAAGGGAACAAGTGGGGGCCATCGAACAGTACTTATTGTACTGCATGTAGCAAAATTTAGAATAAGTTCCCATAGGTTACCAGTACAACAACCGAGATATAATGATACCCTTAGAGCAAAATCAAAGAGAAACGTCATTATTTGTTCTCATCCAATCACTCAGTCTTACAAGACAGCCACAAAAATCGTCCTCCTGTTTATTTCACACGCACCAGGCAAATGCTTGCAAGCCAATAAACTAATGAACAAAAAATCAAAAACGACTCTATGCAATTTATGCAAATTTATCATCACGGTTTACCTTTCTGTTTCAATAACATTTGACTTTTACTTCCATGTTAAAAGTCTGTCTCACCTATTGTATGCCGTTTCTCTAATACTGCTCTCATTAATATTATTTTACTGAGTTAATATAAGTACAAGACGTAACATTTATTGTATTGAACTGTCGGGCTAAAGGCACGCCGGTGCTCAAATTTAATAATAAACAAAACGAAAAGAAAAGAAATTTTCGCCCAGTTCGCTCGGAGATTAAGCGAGGATTATAACCGTTGATGCTTGATGATGTTCTCTGTCTTTTGTTGTCTTTTTTCTTTCTTTTTTCTTTCTCCACTCATTAACTGTTCATAGATTCTCCAAAGTTCGCTTCTCCTTGTAACTTTCAAAACGTCTAACAAGACAGGTGTACAAGGTCAAACCGCCCATCGATAAAATATAATGTGAGACGTGACAATGTCTATTTCCTTTTAGCTTAAGCGCCTAAAATATTTTCGCTTAGTGCGACCTTAGGCCATATTAAGAATTTCTGAGAGCTAGTTCAATTTCCTATCACACTTGTAATCGAAGGCGTCAGCATTATTTACCATCCCCAGGCTCAACTCTAATTACATGCTAGGAGGAAAATAAGGAAAGACAAGGAAATGACTCAAATCAACAAACTAGTATTATAAACTTCCTTAGAGAAATCGAGTAATGTCAGCATGGTGTTGCAGGGGCAGTCTGTTTCGCTCCATTGTACCTGTTGACTATTCAGGGGAAATAAATCTAAATTTGTGTCAAGATAACATTTAGTTGCATTATTTAAAGCGCCAGGCATCTTTCTCACGCTCCCGCCCTTCATTTATTCTTGTCTTTCGCAGGTTCAAGGCTTAAAAATTGTCTAAAGATAAACGATCTAGACAGTGGATAGTCGATCACACCCCAGCTGAAGCTGTGCACTATAGTTCAAATAATATCAACAGTGGTAATATCTGAATTTATTTCAACACTCGTGACATCTCAATTTGTATCAACACACATATCTCAGTTTTTCTCAAATGGTACGTTAATTTTTTTGGCCATAAAATGTGGTCATACATAACATAACTGTCCCAGCGTTAGTCCTACTGCTTCCATTCAAAGTAAAGACCGGTAAATGTGATTTACAGTATCTGAGAATGCACCATTACAGACGATGCCAAAGCAAGGATGACCCTGTCTGACCTCTAGTCGTAACTATCACCGGCTCTCCCCGCCTTTTGACCTCGAGCGGATATTCCGTGCTTTTGCTATCCGCCCTTGTTGATGACGAGAGTGAGAGCAAATCTCGCGAGGTCTCGGTAAAGAAGCCATTGAGACGAGACCTGGACCAAGACCGGATCAGGCTAAGTGCTGTAAAGGCGGCTCTGCCACTGCTGGTATAATCCGTCTGTTGAAAAACGTGACTAGCTTTCAACCTTCGGTCACATCCTTGACGCAATGATTAGACTGTTTAACACGAATGGTTGGTTGGTCACTTTAGACGGACAGTGCTTCCACCTGTCGGCAATTTCGCCACCAGAACAGCCAGGCTGATAGCTGCATTAAGGGGGCCAAATTGGACAGGTAGTTTAACGTCTGATGGATGGCCGAATGGAGTCTACACGATGTATAACTCCAGAAAATAATCCGTAACCACATCTGGATTTGAACCAGCAACTTTCCACCTGCTAGTCCGCAGTTCCACCAATGGAGCTATCCAGGCCCCATGTCTGTAACACGGAGCGCTCTTACCGACAAAATAAACTGACGGAGACTTGTGGTCAATGTGCATGTTTGTCACACGGATCGAAGTGTGTGAAAAGAACATCCATTTATCCGGTAGGTTTTGTTCCTATTATTCGCGTAGAACCAAAAAAACAAATGCTTTTGTTGTCAAAGAAGTCTACATGCTGAGATCTTAGCTGCCGACACAATAATATCATTATAAACGAAGAGATGAGAACAGATACAGTTAGACAACCCAGTGAGTAGGAGAAACATGTGAAATCAACCAGTCCCGACAGGGTGCATGTTCGCATGCGTTCCTGTGCGCCCGCGGGCCTATGTCAATGTGTGCGCCTGTGACATGCGCATGTAGGTACATGCACATGCTGGACGTTACGTGGATATGAACACAGCTTTTAATGTTCGTATGCGCGCTTGAGTTCTGGCGCGTATGCGAGAATGAGTTCTGGCGCGTATGAGAGGATGAGTTCTGGCGCGTATGCGCGCCTGAGAGCGAGTGGAAATTTCGGCATGTCATCGCACAAATCCGACTTCTTCTTCGCACGCCAGGCAGCGACCTGCGATGCACCCTTTGTGTCGGGTGTCGATAACAAGCGGCCTTCGCAGAGCGCCGCCTCTCGCGTGCTGACAATGCCAATTCCACCAGTCTTTGCGTCATTCACGTGGCCAGGGGGAGACCACTGCCGTTGAGACCTTGCGATCAAAGCTTCAAGGGAGTATCTCATGGCAGCTGACAGTTGGAGTTCGGGCAGAGGAGGGAACGGGAGGGGGGCTTCCTGGACTTCTTAAACTGTCCCTGAGTGACGTCGAGAGACAGAGAAGGGAAGGAATAAACGAAGAGACAGAAATTGGCAGATACTGGAGGACAGGGAGGACAGTACAGGAAGATATGGCTGAGACATATCCTATGGCTTTCGTCAGATGAATGGGTTTTAGTTTGGATTTTTTTCCCTGTACCCTTCCACGAAAGGCTCTTCTTCTTTGTACGTTTTTCTTTGCCGATTATTTTGTGTCTGTAGAATATTTGTTCTTCTCTTTCACTGCTGGATTATACTGTCCCCCCATCATCTGAGTCTGCGCTACTCGATGAAAGGGCCCTGTTTTGTCCTGTAGATGTTTGTTTGACACCGTAGCTGTCATTGTGGGATGTGTGAATGCCATCAGGTGGATTTTTCCTCCTCCCCTCCTCCTCTTATCCCTTTCTCCTGTCCTGAATATTTTCCTATTTTTCATTGTTGGTTAACATAAACAAGAATTTTTCATCTTATTTTTTGGATTTTTTCCAGTCTCTTTCCCTTTCTGTTCTCGTGTCTCTTGTTCGTGTATTTTCTTTATTTAATTCCTTCTGTTTTATTTCTTTCTTTAAGGTTTTCCCTTTTATCTCTTAAGGTGTAGTTAAAGCTTTCCGCAAGAGCTACAAACATACCGCAGACAGAACAACAGTCGCAGTAAACATAGAAAAAAATACTACAGCTTTCACTATTCTTTTTCGTCTTAGCCAAACAGACTGCTTTGCTTTGTGTAACTTTCGAAACTATATATTGCTTTTTGGAGTAATCGTCGAGTGATCATTTGCGCTGCCTAGGGATTTCAAGATTTGTTTTGTTTTCTTGAGAATTTTGGCTGTGAGGCAACTCATTGAAGCTCCATAAAGAATGCTGCAGAGGAGCCAGTCTCGTGTACTGGGATGAAGAAAATACAGTCGTGGTTCCAGCCGGAAGACAGCAACAAAGAGAAGAAATGTTCACCAGAGCGGTCTGAAAGTCATCCATCGCTGGATAGCGTTTCACTGTTACTCGCCTAAGCCCACTTCCTGCTCCCTTTTTGCTTAATTAGCACGAGCTTCGACAACCATTCGCCTTGTACAAGGACCCCCCCCCCCCATCTCCCCCAGAGAAGACCAATCCATGTCGTTAAAGATATCGCTGACTTACTGAGGTTTCCGTTTGTAAGTGATCAGAGGAACGATCGTGATAATATCTGGAAGAAAACAATGAAACAAAGAGAAAAACTAGTTTATTATAGGCCGAAATATAACATGAGAAAAACTTTCGAAAAGAAGTGCACTTGCTGATAAAGTCTTTGGCTCCGCACTATCTCGAGGTCAAAAAGGTCAGGCATTCTTAGGAAAACACTTAGTTCGTTGCCCAAGGCTAGGTCAGAATCGTACCTCAGTTGAGCCAGTGGGTAAGAATTATATTTTGTTGCTCGCTTTAGTGTCGACTCGCTGACAGGAGTGCTTTCTTGTGTTCCATATCGACCACATGACCAAGTCAGTCGTGCCTGTAATCACAGATTTGCAAGGACCGCCTTCAGGAAATATTGGCAGGAGAATTAAAGTCACGTGTGCCAGGAGAGAGTTATCGAACTTGGTAAACGAATGTGTTTGCTCAATGCACGTGAAGATCGAAGCGAGCAGAATCACTTCATTTCGTTGCACTAGACACAATGTCTGAGGTGTATTTCGGCAACCATGGACCCTACACGTGCAGCACAATGGAAACCGTGACTCTCTCAATTTATTGTGGGAGGAGAGATGAGGATGGCGGAATTGTTTGTGGCTTATTGTGGTTGGGTGGGTTAGTCTGCCTAGGAATTTGTGCGGTTTCCGTTTAAAAAATCGTTCACTGCATGCAATATTACACTCTTTATGTTTTTCATTTTGTCCTTTTCCTCCTTCTTTCCTCCTCTCTGTTCTTCCTTGGCCTCATCCTCTCATTCGCCGGCCGTCAACAGATGACCGCAGACCACAGCACAGTAATTTCTCGTCTTTTGCTTGATCTAAATCTGGACGAGCATTGTGCATGCCAAGTTGTCAACATTGTTTGAAACTTATGTATATATTCACACACATGCACACACACAGAGAAAGAAATTTATGAACACGTACACACATTAAAGGAGAACATTATTCTTCATGTCGAGAAAGATGCACGTGGTTAATCCTCACCAATAATGCGTCCGCCGGTCCTGCCAGAGTTCATCACCATGGTGCAAACCACAGACATGAGGAACAAACATGTTCCGCTGCCGTGAATCCGACTAAGAGCTTTCCCCGGCTTTCCATTTGGACCACAAAAAACTTTTTCACCTCTCTCGCTCAGCCAACGGCCTCCCTCCTACACCACCTCCTCCCCTCCCACACTCCTTGTCTTGTGCTTGTCTTTTTTCCAGGATGCTGAAAATCGCTAACAGGACACACGAAGCTTTTCTTTTCCGACTCTCCCCACTCCCACCCCACTTCCCCGTCAGCCCCGATGTACTGCAGAGAGTTGACAAAAAATACAAAACAAAAAAATCTGGGATCAGCCCCCCAAAAACTATGACACAAAAGCAGTCTTGCCTGAATGGTGAAAGAAAGCGGACCGTGGAATCGTACATGGGGTGAAAGGTTCGTTGGCTGGAAAATCATCGACATCTGTGTACAGCAGACCGTGAGTGAAACGTATCGTGTGTCATAGAACTCATTCATTACCCCAAAACGTTTATATCTCATAAAATCTCGGAGACCATAGCAAGAAATCGTTATCCCCCTTCCCATTTATTTCTCCTTTTCAGTCAAATCCCTGCATGTACTCTGAACATCGCCGTGCGTGCGTGCGTGCGTGCGTGCGTGCACGCGCAAAACGCATTTTCACCCACACCCTCGTGCAGGCGTATAAAAGGAGAAAAAAATTAGTTGGTCTCTCTCATGGGAAGTGCGAGCCGATTATTTAATATTCGAACGATGGGCGCTTCTGGCTTTCACTTTCCCCCCCCCCCTCCCAGAAGAATATTTTTGCCGACACGGTTGCCTAAGTTCTTTCATCAGGCATACGGGCAGTGAATTTTTTTAATTTGAAAAAATGTTTTGCTGCCCCTGCTGAAGGAAGCATACAGAGGAAGACAAAACAATCCACTCCAAAAGCAGAGAGTTAAAAAAATCCATGCTGCTTTTCACCGTCCATTCCCGAAGCAAACGCATGGACGGAAGTTCAAAGTACACGCCATTATCTTTGAGAGATAATGAAAACAGTACAAACCGAGACGAAAAAAGAAAGTTCTAGAAGGCCTTCTTGTCGCTGTGGTTGAATGGAGCGGACATGATAGTATGAAATAGTAGTTCGCATTCTGCGCTACTATTGTGCTCTTTCTTCTTGAAGATATCTAAATCAAGGGAGAACACTTTTCGGTCTGTTTTTTTGTTTTGTGTTTTCCAAAAAGCAGCGAGAAACAGGCTAAAACTTAACAAAATAAATAAATGTTACAGATCTGAACAACACACAGAAAAGCTATTTGTTTGGGAAACCATTTCTTGTCCATCTTTCCCATGCAAAAGGTTTACAAAATTTTTAAAACTAAAGCAAACCACATGCTTGTTGTTGAGATTTGCCATAGGGGCATTAAGAAGATGTAGATTACAGCCATATTTTAGTTTTCGCAAAATAAAAAAAGCAAAGATTGAGAGAATCGTAGATGTTTCAACTAACTTAAAAGACAAAAAAAATCCTTCTTTTGACAGTGACTGCTTACTTTGATAAACATTTGAGCCAGATATCAGTAGTGTTACAAAACATTGTTTCACGTACGCCCCGTTAGGTATCTGCGTGATGACTTTCTGCGGAAGCCCCAAAGCGGTATCTGCAGTCTTTTAATCAATTAACTTTCAGAAAATAAGCCCTTGGTTGAGAAAAGCTGCAAAGACAGACAGACGCCAAAGCAATCCTTCGTGTCAGCAACGCCATTTCTCACTTTCCTCGTTCAGAAACAGGTTGCTGAAAATGCGTCCCATGATAGCCAGTCGATAAGCTCTTTTACAAATTCGAAAAAGTGTTTTGTCGCCTTCAACCTCAAACGGCAATTTATCCAGGACTTTGGGACCCAAAGTAGCTTTGTAAACGAACAGAAGTCCCTTTGTTGTTGTGTCCCTCAGTGGCCACATGAATGGGTTAATGCCAAGAAAGATAATCGTGTTCAGTCTGTCTGGCATTTTGCGTGTCTGGTGGGAGAAATGCTCAAGAAAATGAATACCCCAGGCGTGGAAAAAACATGAATGCATTTCAACCAGTTGACTGCGTGAGTTACAAATATTCATGTCAATAAGTGCTTACAATATGATCCCTTCTAACGGAAAAGTACTGTTAATTTGTAACGGCTTTCCAGGTTATCGACTCGTGTCCATGGATCTCACTTATCGAGGGCAAAGTGTTATTTAATATTGAATTTTGTTTCTGTTTTATATAGTTAGTGTCCAGGGATACTTTCTTCATTACGTATTCTTTATTCGTCATCTGCAAGGGGTGTTAGAAACATTGTTTACATATGGAAAACTGTTTTTTCTTATGAACCCGCTGAAGCCAAAAAAAGTCATAGCTATTAGTCTTCGATACACGCACTAAGACATCAGATAGCTCCTTGTAAATTGTAAATACTATGAGGTCATTTGCATCATTGTGTTCGGCAGCTATACAGTCTTGACACACTGATGCCATCTTGCTGCCAACAAACTAGTATTTTGTTGGTAGAGAGTAAAACTTAAATAATAACTTTGATGATGAGGGCTTCGTCGATGTTCAGAATTTCCTTGACGCTACCAACAGTTTGGTGCCGTCTGAAGGACGTTTCTCTCGTGTCAAAGCAGTAGACATTGGCATGAGGTCACAAGTGGTGCACAAGACGTATTAATCACTCACCTTGCATCCACGCTATACCACTGAGAAACGCTACTCATGATAAGGCGTTGTGTGACCATGCAGCGCAACCGAGCGCTCACGTGCATGGCTACACAAGCAGTACAAGAGCACGCACGCACACGTGCGCACGAAAGCACGCAAGTGCGGACGCAAAAGCGGGTAAACTAGAAGCACATGCATTCCATGAGAGAAAAAAGCAGTTAGGAACATTGAAGGCATTAGACAATTATCCAAAACTACGCAGATACCAAGGTCTGGAACTGTGCTTCTACCCCAAAAGAAAACACATGTAAACTTCGTTGTTCCCACAGACAATTATGCATTTTCGCTTTTGCCTACACTTACATTTTGTTTCACTGTACCCTGGGAATTTTACGTCATTGTGCATTCATACTGCTTTCTTTGCATGACCAATGCCTGAACGAACACAGACACGCACAAACACACACACGTTTGTGTATACACGCACACACACACACACAACCGGTAAGGGTTGTTATGTTCGCTTACAAACTTAGATTTTCCACGTCGTTGCGCAACAAAGCCTTCGTCTCTGATAAAGATTTCGTTCGATAAATAAAACCAACCAAACCCAAAAAAAACGTATCTTTCCCCGAAGATTTGTTTCGTATAAGAGCTTTCTCAAAAATTGCTTCTTTCAAAAGAAAAAGTCTAATGCAACAAATATCACTGCGGCATTTCCATCATTTTTATGATTTACCCCAGGGTCAGGAAAATACTTTCCAAAAAGTTTTAATAACATTTTCCTTATCTTTATTTTCCTTCAGGAAAAAAATTTGCCTTTTTCTTCGCCTGCCTAACAAATCTTGTAATTCGCTCCTACAGATTTCGTGATTTATTGGATTCAAACGACAAGCTGTTACAATGAAACCCATGATCTGGAAATATTTAAGGGACAGCAGTGTACCATACAGAGGGGAGCGAAAAAATCCCAGCTATATTTCTCCCCAGGAAAAAAGCAGTTTATGGCATCAATCTGTGAGTACGTGATTCTACAAGAAGGGTGAAGACAGCTATGCAATAAGACTATACGCAAGCACGCAAGCACACAGACAGTTAAACATTGGAAGGGGGAATAAAGAAGATAAAACTTCCTGCGGTCTTTATGAGGTCCGTGATTGTAAACTATAGATTGCATGTAGTTATTCGTGGTTTTGGAGCTATAAGACATTCTTCAAACATCAAAACACGTATAGATGTTGCCTACCGCCATGATAAGCAAATGTCTTTAAAGAAACTTCTGTAGATGGTTCAGCTTCGAAACGATGACGACAGCGATACAAAGGAGACCAGAAGGAAGAATGCTGATAAAACAGGTTCTCATTAGGACAGTCGAAATATGGACGGAGGACAGAGACTTTTGTAGGAATTCTGAGGGCTTTGTCATTATTTCTGCATCACCAGATCCCATCTCAGTGTGCACCTCGCGTGCATCTTCGGCCGGATTGTGTCCCCCGGCAGCTTGGGCGCGTGCTGAAGTAGTTTCCAATCAAAGGCCAACAAGTTATCTGGACAGCCCTGCCTGCGCGGACGAAGAACTTCAGAAGGCGCTGAGGGAACTTCACAGCAGGGCGTCTGAGAAAAGGGGTAGGCCCAGTCGTCTAGACTACAAACCGAATTACTAAAGTGTGCATACGTGTATGAGAGGCTGTGTTTGCCCGTGTTTGCCCGTGCGTGTGTGAATCCCCAGGCATCTCACAATATCGTCAGCAAACACGCCCCAAAGCAGTCAGAAATAAAGGGATACCAACTTACCATGTGTGACTTATGCGCCAGATAGTCCACAGCGCTTTAAGAAATCGGGCTAATGACTGCTGTTATATATTTAAATTGACTAAACAGATATTTAAACTTGCTTCCGACATCGTAACTCCCAAAATTCTCCGAGCAAAGGTTATTGTGCATGTTCGAGCTTCAGGGAAGTGTTCTGTTTATCAAATTATCCAGCCACTGTTCAAAATCTATCCGATATTATTGTGATTTTACTTGGTTAGGTTACAAAATATTTTTGACCTATTCTGCCTCCCTTCTTAATTTGTGGTTTGCTTGGTTGGTTAAAACAGCCGAACGTAGCTTTCCTCTTACTTGAATTTAGACAACGCAGTTTTCACTGCTACGTTGGCTCAGTATATTACGATTCGCACGATGTCCCCATAACACGTGGAGCCTCTCACGTGTTGACCAAAGGCAGTTTTAAAGAAGGAATTATAACAACCGTTTTTGTTTGTTGCTTTTCAAATCGGAATTGTTTGCCGGAGAATGCATCGATTAAGCGCATCTTGTCTCTCCACTCTACTGGCCCTTTAAGGATCGTCAGAACAGCAGCTTGAGGCCACGAGGCTCAGGGTAAGAAGCAAGAGTGGATCTGGCAGAGTAACCCCAGAAGATTTGTTGCTGTCAAACGCAAAACACGCGTCACAAATCCTTCGAGGTTTGGTGAGAAGTGTTTTTTTTTCACAACCAGACAAGTGCTGCTTCCCTTGTGATCGCACGCACCTTATGAACCTAGCACCAAGACTAGCGGGCAAGCAGGAGATACTGTCTGAAACGACGGGCTTGGCTGACTCGCTTCTTATCGTCATCTCAGCAACGAAGGTTGTCTCACGACTGGAGAGTGGGGATGTTGGTGGGGGGAGATGATGGCGAATGGTGGTGTACGGAAAACAAAGAGAATGCCATAGTACAGGGGCAAGACGTCCATCCCTGTAGAAAAACGTGGACGGATACGGGAGTCGAATCCAGGACCCTCAGCATCGGTGACTAGTACCCATCACTGTAACACTACGGACCCCCCCCCCCCTTTCCGTGAAAAGACAAAGGGCATGACTGTGTGTGTGTGTGTGCGTGCGTATGTGCATCTATATATGTGTACCCATGTGTGCGTCATTCACTTTCTTTTTTTTTTTCTTCAACTCTTCTTCCCCCCCCCTCCTCCCCACGCCAGCAAACGCGAATCAGACACACAGGCACTGACAATCAAAGTATGAAGCACTTCTCTAACCTTCATATCGTCACGTTCTGTTTATATATTCAGAGATAGAATTAACCAGCTTAACGAGATGGCTGTGTGTCGCACCGAGGCATTAACGAGAATTCTAATAAACGTTACTTATGTATAGGCTGCCCAACATAACGACAGCCACATGACGTATTGAAAACACTCAGTGAATTATGGGTCCGGACAGTTTTGCATGCAGATATCCGGCAGGAATAAACAGCATCACAGAGAACAAGGAACAAACAGGAGCTCAGGAAGACGAGGATGTATCGGCAAAGAAGGGGTGAAAGAACAGGAAGGAGGTGTAGTTGTGGGGGCGGGGCAGGGGAGGGGTGGGGAGGGGTGGGGGAGTTGAGATTGATGCTGAAATCGCGCGTCCTAAAGCGACAGGCGTTATCTCTACCGATACTGACAAGGGTCGCCGTCCCTTTCACGGAAAGCCGTGAACATCCCGTGCGGACGAGCTGCTTACGACCTTTGACCGTCTTGGAGGTCACAGAGAGGACAAACCATGTCAGAGGTCATCATCGTCATCATCATCATCATCATCACCACCACCACCACCACCCAAAGCGAGTCTGTGTACATGACCAATAACAATCGTCACCGGTGTCTGACTGTGACAAGGGAGGCATGAAAAATCTCCACATGAGGAGGCAGATTTTCCTGAACGAGAACCCTGATCACTATCTCCGTCTTTTATCGGCGCCTGAGTCACTGAGTCACTAAGATGTTATTCAAACTAAAGAAATCAACTCCATCATGGTATTTGGAGAATGCGGACGCTTTGCTGTTGGCATCCATATCAAGAGTAGAATGCTTTGTTTTGGGTTTAAACTCATCAGTGGAAATAATTATAGTAAATTTTCAAGTTCTGTTTATAGAATGTTACTTAACTTGCATGAACAAGGGATGCTTCACTCAAATTTTATTCACTCGGTTAAATCATTACTTCAAGAACTGGGACTGAATGGCTTATGGTTAAACCAGAATATTTAAACGTAACAGATAAATGGTTGAAGAACAAAGTAGACAGATGCTTACAAGATCAATATATTCAGCACTGGTTCGAGGAACTAAACACAAAACAGGTATACACAAACTACAGAATACTCAAAACATCATTTAAGCCCGAACCCTATCTCAGAGTGTTACCACCTTCTCATTGCCGCCTGCTATTAAAATTCTGGACATTAGATAATAACTTCCCTGTTAACAAACTCAGACACGAAGACATCCCTAGGCACGAACGATTATGTACGCTATGCGACAAATTTACAGCTGAACGCAGCACCGCGCTGACACCATACTACTTGAGCCGGCCAAATACATTTAAACTTTATAAACTCTTTTCTTGTAAAAACAAAAGTGTATTGAACAAAGTAGTGAATTTTGTTAAAATACTTCTTAGTACAGCGCATTAATGAATAGATGAATAGGTGCCTATGTTTTTGCGTGTGGGTACGTCCGGGTGCGTGATTGAGCGTGTTATTTGTGTGTTTATTAGCCACTGAGTTTATTTATCAATATATTTATATTCTAATGTCAGGTGAACTACGATTGACATGTGTTCCTTTGACAATTTTTTTTCTGAATACCCCCTGAGGGTAAAAGAATAAGGAAACTTGAAACTTGACTGAATAATTCTGTTTGTACGTCCGTGCATCAGTGATTACATAGCGTTGACGTTCATCCTTATCGTTCTGACATCTAGTGACATTATTTTACTGGAGTATCACTCCACGACAGAAGTCAACGAAACAAAATTGTGAAGCCGCCCGGATGGTGAAGACAGAGGCAATAGCAGCGATGAGACCGATAATGATGACCATATTGATGCGGCTAAACCATAGCGACAAGATCATGTAATTTTGTCTCCCCGCCTCTCCCTGTCGCTCTCCTGCAGACATCTTTCGGCTAAAATTTATTTTTTTCTACCAGGCTTCAGCCAAGCGTGAAGAAGCGTCGGGAAGTGAATTTCTTTCTCTAGGCTCATCCGTTTGTAATTGTGGCAGGAATTAAAAGCAACTTGCAGTAGTGAAGATACTGTAGATTTGTAGAAAGAACTCCCGGGGAAAATGCGCCCATTCGTAAATCTAATCATGGAATCTCTCTGGTCTGACAGACAGCCAGGCAGGCAGACAGACACAAAAACTAGAATTTCTAGACAGCCTTGCGGAATGACTCAACTTTGTTCGTGTCTACACAATGAACAAAGATCCGCTGTGATTGCAGTAATGACAATTTTAATCTCAGTTTGAAATCAACGCACACACAAACACACACACTCTCTCTCTCATTCTCTCTCTCCCTCGTGGTTTCAGTTTTGCACAGATTTCCCTCCGTTACTCTTCCTTCATCTTCTCTCTCCCTCTTCCGTCTCTCCTGTCTCTATCGCTGATTCATACAAAAATACTGATTCATGTAGGAATTCGTGCACAGCTACATCAGCACCAATGCAGAAACGTATGCAAACATCAAAACAGACAGACCTACGAACAGGCAACAGATGGAGGCAGAGACAGATAGAGAGACAGGCAAACAACTGGAGGTACAGACAGATAGGCACGCAGGGAGACAGACAGGCAAGCAGGCAGGCAGGCAAAAATAGATGGGGAGATATAGAGAAGCAAGCCGGCAGGTAGACAAACAAGAGGAGCGATAGAAAGATTTAGAAAGGCAAGCAGGCAGGCAGGCAGGCAGGCAGACGGTGTGGCTATCATGACCTCGACTAAAGGACTGGACGACTTCGTCCTGATTTGATCCACAACATTGATAGGACTTTGTAATTACCTGCCTGAGGGACCAAACTTTCACTAGCCGTCTGCCCCTGTTCACCCTTCTTCGCGCGTGTGTGGGGAAGTGGGTGCGTCTAGAATTATTTGATAAAATTTGATGCCTTACATACTGTGTATATCCTTATTACTAGTTCGCCCGAGAGAGAAAGCCTCTTTCAAGGATAACATCCTGTCTATCAACCCTTGCGTCAACATGCCTTGTCCTGAAACTCCAGCCGCTGTTTCTCGTCTGTGCAATCTTGTTACAAAACAACGTGTACACTGCCGTTGTCTTCAGACTTTGTTTACAGCCTGCTTGAAAAGTATCTAGCGAACATAGACTCCTATCCTGTTCCTGTTTTCCTTTGTCACGCGACGCACAGACAGCGAACTATAGACCTCTGCCCGAATTATTCCTTCAAGCCATGCACCTAGTAGAGATTGGGTGTGTGGGGGGGTCGTCTTCATCTTTCCCCCCTCCACAGCCTTCCTTCAGAAACGCTGAACGCAAGTTAGCACCTTCTGTTTTTGTGCTTCACAACGAGGTTCCCCCCCCCAGACACACACCCCACCACACACCCCACCACCAGCAGCAACAGTCATCCCACTACCCTCTCTATTCCCCCCAGCTATCCCCTCCTCTACGACTTCTTTCCGTGTCCCTCCATCTCTCTCTCTCTCTCGTTTTCTCGCTCGCTTGCTTCCGAAAACGGCTCCAAATTCTTCCTAATGAATCAGAGGCGCGTCAGGATTTGGCATATCGGAAAATCAAATAGCAGGCGCCATAAGCTAAGCGATCGAAGCTTCCACGAATGAGCGTGTTACGGGGGGGTAGGGGGTGTTATGGGGTGTGTTATCTGCTGAGTCGACCCGCTACAGAATCTCCGAAGCAGTGGCAATAATGCTCGTGACCTTAAAGTGACCATGACTTCTTACAGCCTCGATGCCTTTAGTGAAGGGGAGGGGCGTGCCTTCGTATAATACAGGCGTGTTTGTCGAAACTTACATTATTATTTTGTAACTAATAAAGTACGCCATTCACGTATTCACACACACACACACACACAGACGCACGCAAAAAAACACGCACAGAGAGGGGGGGAGTCATGCACACGCTCAAAACTAAGAACACATGCACAGATGAAAGAGAGAGAGGAAGAAGAAAGAAAAACAGACAAGCACAAATAAATGTCCCCATGAGAGTGCATTAGCTTATGTCAGCTGTGTTTTCACTATCACGCGAGGACCCAATCACGATAATGCAGGATCAAACTGTACAACGACTAAGAAAGAAGAACAAAGAAAATAAATTGATCAAGCTTTCGCATGTCTGAGTCTCGCATGCGTTGTCAAAGTGTCTGCACGCAGAAAACCCCGACAGAACCCACAGCCTTTTAAATCTGAAGTCGGCTGCAGTGTCAACGGCTCTTAGCGTCTGCTCCAAGATTTAAATGGGTAAAGTTCTTTCTGGAATCTGAAGATATGTGAGGAATGCACGCTGTGCTGCAAGCTAGCTGGAAACATCTCGCAAATAATGCGAGTTTTCAAGTCTCGGCTCAGTCCAATGAAAACAGACCTAGAGAAACAATCCAAATGCGAACACTTTCTCAAACTTCTGTTAACTGAAGAAGTTCCCTGAAACATACTTTTTTCCTCCTTGAGATTTTAGTGGAAACGTGTGCCTTCAAAGAATATTAGATCCAGTTTAGAAAAAAATTGCACATGGCTGTATTACTTATAATATTCTTGCGACTGCTTTCACCCCATTTAGTCGAGTCACATATCTAGTGCACAAAGATCGTATGACGACACAATTTCCAGTGTCTTCCCAGCATGCGATTGCCAATGTTTTCCCAGCATGCAACACTGTCTCGGCCGATGGTCTACAGCTGTCAGCTGATATCCTGAGAAAATTGCGGCTGGCACACATTTGGAACATAAGCAGAACACCATTTATAGATTTTTCGGACATTTCATCACTTTCGAGAACACAGACCAGAACACGTTTTACACTAAAGCGTTCTAAATCAATGTGAAATGTTTTTTTCGGTAACAAAATAAGTGTTCTAAACTTATAAAAACACTTTTTGTTTACAGTGAGGTAGGAATAACACTTCAGTACCAATCACACAGTACATATCATAAATTACCTGTAAATAATTTCCTCGCTGCAAACAAAAATTAATCGAAGGTCTGTTCTTCCTATATAAAATGTAAATAATCTGTTGAGAGCTTTATTTTCTTAAATGTAACATTCAGGACTTTTGAAATTAGTTCTTTATTATAAAAAAAATGAAAACGTGTCCATTTAGACACAATACATAGAACCCAAAATGTTTGTATGTTCTGTTCATAATGCTATAATACCAGATTCAATATTTTATTTTGTCTATGTCTCCTTATGACCAGATTCAAAAATTTATCGCTGACAATATCTAAATGTGCAGCTGAAGCCTACTTCAGCCCCCAGTAGAACCCAGAAAATATAGTACACATAAAACAACTTTTATATTGTAAACTGCAAAGCAGACAGGAACCCATAAAATCTCCACCTGTTTTAATCTTAGCATGGGATAGTTTTATTTGTCGTTTGTATTTGTATAAATCTGAGAACTGAGCACTTCTGCTTGCCGTCTGTATGAACGTGACGCTAACGTTCGGACCTCCTTTCCGTACATAAAATTAATCACACATTTCACAAACAAAATGATCCCTATTGAAATTGGTATCCAAAGACAAATACGAAAGCTGCACGAGCGTTCATATCTCCCATCCTGTCATCAGAAGGATAATAAGATCCGTTCGTCCTGTGTATTTTACGTGCGTGTTTGCGTGGGAAGTGGACAAGGTTCATGCAACTCGGCCCAGATCAGTATTTTGACATCAGTTACAAATACTAACACGGACAGCACCTACTGGTGTATACGATGTTTAAAAACGTATCTGTAAACCATTTCAGTTTGGTGTGTCTGTATTGATAACAACAATGAGAACTTGGCCAAACGAGACTCAGGAAATCAACGTT
This sequence comes from Lanistes nyassanus, assembly GCA_004794575.1. Classification (NCBI taxonomy): domain Eukaryota; kingdom Metazoa; phylum Mollusca; class Gastropoda; order Architaenioglossa; family Ampullariidae; genus Lanistes; species Lanistes nyassanus. Next base: position 34,696 of record SMGT01010965.1, read on the forward strand.
TCGGGGCAGGGCCTCTTCTTCAGGACGATACAATCAGATGACAAACAACAAATAAAATGGTCTCTTAGCTGAACGAGACTCTGACGTTGACTTCCTGTCTAAGTCTCGATTGGCCAAGTTGTCTTTGTTGTTACCTTATTTACCCCAAGCCGCGTTCGCCTGTTTATTTTCTCTCGTGTCTGTATTGCTCAATGAAGTCGGGGGGCGCTTATTACAAAGTGCGTGGGTGAGGGTGGGGGATGTGTGAGTGAGTGAGTGAGGTTTTGGGTGGGTGAGCAAGTGATCGCGTGAGCGAGTGGGTGGGTGGGTGGGTGGGTGGGTGGGTGAGTGGGGTTTTGGTCGGGTGAGCGAGTGAGTGTAGAAAGAAAAGCACCCTCGCGCCCGCCGACAGAGACCTGAATCCAGGCCTTGTTCCGTGATTAATCGCCTTTCATCGGCTTCGTTCGGCCATCGGCTCCCTCGCGCTGTAGCGAGCAGCGCCCTCTAATTCGCGTTTTTAACTTGCTGTTTTGCTGATGCGTTTCTAAATCCCTCCTCTGTCGTGTCTGGGCCTTTAATTTCGTACTCCCTCCTGGAAACACTTCTGCTTCCTAAGGCAGCCACACGTGCTGTTTGTAACGCTCCGACATCATGACGTCAAAGGTTCTCCTTAACCCCCACTCCCGTCCTCCCCCCTTCATCTCCACCCTCTTCTTACCCAGTGAGTCAAATCTATATCTTCGTCCGCCGTTTTGCACAGTTTTTTTGGGGGGTCGCATGCAGCCCAGCAACCCCGTAACAGCCATTTTCATGATCCCCTCACCATCACCCCAGCAAGAACCACTGTCCCTTTGTAACTACATAAGGGAAGGGGTTTTTATGATCAGTCACCGAGTATCTTTCTTCCCCATACCAAGACTCTAAAATGAAATAAGGTTTGGGAGAGGAGGGGGGATTTCCTGAGCAAAGGCAACCAATGACTATCTTTCGAAAGACAGTCTCTCGGGAAAGAGTGCACTGCTACAGCCATCATCCTCTCCAACACACGAGATACAAAACCAACCTGCGACAGTGAGACCGAAAGTTTTCAAAATACTGATCACCCTCTCCCACCTCCATCCTATCTTCCCTTCCCCTCAAACACCGCGTCAAAACTTCAATAAGTGAAACAGTTTACACCCGAAGGGAAAATGCCCAATTCTGAAGTAGACACGACACTGTGAAGAAGACAAGGCTGATTGGAATCCCCGTTACTGTCCTCGCATAACCCGAGCATGTCCGTACTGGCATGAAAGCACCGAAGACTGCTCGTAGGATTACTTCTCTAAAGCGCAGAATAACTGCTTGTTCCAGACGGCAGCCTCTGGCACGATCATGAAAATCACTTGTTTGTCTGCGATGGCATACGTCAAACGTAACCCGACATTCTATTTCACATGCATGTGCGTGACATCTGCCGATCTGGTGCGGCGAGATAAAAATGTCCGTTAAGATCAGTTTCAGTGGGTAAAAAAAAATTCATGTAAAAAAATAGCCAACTGCTATTTTTAATTGCGAGAATACTGTGCTGGTCAAAGGTAATTCACTGAAAAGGTCTCCCTGAAAGCTGTTTTCTTAGCGGTATTTGCTGTCACGCAATCCAGCTCCCCGCACCAGATTCCTCTACCAGACAACAGAGACCTCATGCGGTGGCAGACGAGAAAAGAGTCACGTTCATGTTCGGCGCATGTCATATCAGCCACTTCTGGGCGCAAACAAGACTGCACAGCCATTAATTTCGTCACGACGGGGAGTTGGTGCATCGTGACAACTTCAGTTTGAGTTGTCTTCATCGGTTGGATGGACTCTGTGCAGCAATGCACAAGCGCACTTAACTGCGTATATTTTTTTAAAATATTTGTCGAATTATTCTAGACACACGCTATCGCCAAAACCTGCAGTATATGCACAAGTTATACGTGTCTGTCCTTTTTCCTTACACGCATATTTTATGTCGCTGAGAATTTTTTTCTCATCCCTAAGTTCTAACTAGATTAAAAATTAAAAATTTCTCTTTTCCATTTGCATCCCATCCCCATTCCCATTCCTATACCTATTCCCTTCTCCTTCCCATCACATCCATTCCCATTCCCTTCCCATCCCATCCCATCCCATCCCATTCTACTGCGCTCCATGCTGGAGTCTCTGCACTCGTCCACAATCCCCTGAAGTGCTGGGCCGATCCGCCTCGGTTGTTGTCCGTCTCCTCAAGATGCAGAGGCGATGTCCAAGGAATTCCACTTGCCGACTTCTGTTGCCGCCTGCTGATGCACCTTTCGTTGCCTGTTTTATTTTCTTCGCGGAAGTCAGATATGAGAATTTCAAAAAAACTTATCCCCACCCCTCTGTCGGTCTGTCTGTCCCTATCTGATTGCATGCATCCCTGCGTGTGCGTGCGTGCGTGCGTGTGTGTTTGTGTGTGCATTCGCGCGCGTTCGAACACGAGCTTGCTTTCACGTGAGCATGTGATTTCGTGAGTATGAAGTATTTCGGGCCCGATTTGTAGTTAGACGTGAAAGGAAAAGATCGACTGTAGTAATGGAATGATAAAGTGTGCCCCGCAAAGCTTTTTGCAGACAGTGGCATGATGACCAATTCTTCGGAAACTCGTTCAACCGACTTTATTTTTAATGGCACAGACCATGTTGCTGTCGCTGTAGGGTTTTCCCCCTTCGTGAAGGAATGCAGTCAGACGTACAGTATCAGCTGTGTACCAGTTCTACTGACCATTTCACCTGTACAGAAATTTGCTGGGATCTATTCAAGGCCGGGCCGCTGAATAGGGAAACACGAACTGTCCATAAAGAGTCAGAAGAAAATACAACAGACTTTTCCATTTTGACTAATGTCTGCACAAATTCATCAGAGACCTGTGGTGAAATTGGTTTCCATCTGTTAACAGAGGGTGCTTTCCCTTTGTCACCTACAGATGCAACGTCATTTCCACAGCTGCGTCCTCAAGTGACTGCTGGGGGGGGGGGGGGNGGGGGAGGGAAACAGACTTTATTTCTAGATTATCTTGAATGATGATCGCTGAAAGCAAAGACAACATTTTTAATAAAATGGCTCACTATTGTGTACAAACTTAAGTAATATCTGTGCAGGTGGTTGCCAAACTGCCGTCATAAACAAGAGATCCCCTTTACCTGTCGTGGTGTTTTCAATCGTGTTCAGCCTTCCCCCGGCCCTTGCCATCCCACTTCAAAGGATTCAGGTAGGATTTGCATTGCCGCAGACCACAATAGTCCACGACGAGATCCATAAATTATACTTGCAGGCATAGCTGCAGTCCTGTGGAAATTGCACGTCGGCGCACACGTACACACACACACACACACAAGCACAGACCTAACGCGTGCGCGCATGCTCTCTCTCTCTCTCCTCCCCCTCTCTCCCTCTCTTACACGAACGTATTACAGACGTTGGATACTAGAGACCTAAGAGAATTTTTTTTAAAAAAAAGGATAATTATAAAACAACCGCAAACGCTAGTCAGTAGATGCATTATTAATTTCTACATGATCCCTTCATAAATCAGCCTTTTACAGCGACGAGCTGCTATCATGCAATTATAATCACGAAGAAATACGTTCTCCATCCGCCATGTTTGATGGAGGCACTTTCAGCAGCGAGGAACGGTCTTGGCAAGAGCAGATCGGCTGTAACCTGCAGATTATGAAGGTATTTAGCAGCAGAAGATTGATGCCGTCCTCACTCGCCACGGATAGGCTATTAATCAATAGCTTCGACGTTGTCGAGAGAACTTTGGAAAGAAAAATGTTCCGAAACAATGATTGGACGATCAGTGAGGCACTCACTTTAAAGGAGACACAAACGAAAACACCCCACCCACGCACCCACCCCCAAAATAAATAAAATAAAGTGGACGGAATAAACTCCTTCTAATTGAACACTATTACCTTGTGGGGGGGGGGGGGCAATCCTCTGTCTTGCCGTCACCAGTGCTCCTCACTGCTTCACTGCACGAGCTTAAAATAGGACCAATAAAGCATCAACAACTCTTTTCCCCTCCCCCCTCATAAAAAAGCTTTTTCTCCTCAAAATGACTTTTTCTAAAACCGTTCTGGATCCCATTCTCTGGCGTCAGAAAAAGGCTAAAAGTTTTGAAAGAAAGAAAGAAAGAAAGAAAGAAAGAAAGAAAGAAAGAAAGAAAGAAAGAAAGAAAGACCTAGACAGCTGGTACCGATTGCTCGATCAATGGCTGAATGGTTGGGTAACGATAATAAGGCCTTTAAAGACCTGACTTTGTCTGCCCCTTTTGTGGTGCTTCCTGACTTCAGCAGTAATTTTCGGCTCAGGGTCATCTGGGCACTGTTTGTTTGGGGGTTTTTTTTTCGTCCCGAGATGATTTCTGAGAGGTGGTACAGCTGCCTTCCACAGGTCTTGGCTGACTTAGGGAGAAATACACTATGCAGACAGGACATCTAGATGCGTTAGTTTGTATGTTTGTAGTGCTTAAGCAAAATAGGTCTTAGGCAGGCACGTCTGCTGCATGTCGTGTCACAGACAATTAGTTTCCGGAAGATAAGTGTGTTCAGACATTTTGTTTAAAGAAGTGTTTTAGACATGAAAACTGTCGAAGATTTTGTGATCTGCTGAACGCCCTTGAAATGGGAGCTGTAAAATATTATGATCTGCCATCGTCTTATTCTGCCAGCAGTTTAGAGAAGGTAGGACACGGAAACTAAACCAGAATAATCTCGCCCATCTTGAAAACTCACATGAAAGTGTCGACGAGACCTTTTGCAGTTTAACTCCTTTAACCAGAAGACAAGGTAAGATGCATTCAGGCCAACAGCCGCAGTATATTTCTTTCTTCACCCAGCACGCGTCTGGTGCAAGCAAAGACAAACAAGGGCCTGCTTCCTGGGAAATATTTGTTCTGGATTATATTGACAGTGGCTAGGAAACCGAACCCTTGAAAACTCATTGCTTCCCTCCCCCACCCCAGTCCTTCCTCCCTGACTTGCATAATGATGAATATAGTGTTTCTCGGTTTCACAATTTTCCAAATGTAAATCTCTCGGGCGGAAGCATTAAGACTTCGCTTAAAGTTACTGTGGCAACCCCCATGTGGTAAAACAATGAGCTCACAATGAGCACAAAACCAACCCGCCTCGAAGCATCCTCAAACACTTGCACAAACCAGGAAACCCGGCCAGATGGAGAATAGCATTCGACACATAAAGGCATCCCGCTATTACGTAAATTGTAAATAACAGACAGGCTGTTGACGATGTATTTTACAAACCACAAATACGGCTACTTAATAAAGACAATAGCAGGTATGAATTGATAAAAAACGGTGCACAAATCTATAAAGCCCACGCACACACACGCACACACATGCACGCACACACATACACGTGCGCAAATCAAGCACACTACCCTCGCGCGCGGGCATGCACACATACACATACACACACACTTTAGGAAAACGAACATGAGAAAATGTTTATGTACTTTCACTTGCGTAAGTGAGCACCAGGCGCAGGTGCAGAGCAAAGACTGGGCGAAAAGCAAGAGGAAGAAAAGTGTGTAATCCTTGCGTTTGGCAAACGTCACGACTGATCAAACACGTGCAAAGCCCTCGCTAATACTGCATAAGACCGCGAGCGTGTGTAGACGAAATACGATTTTCCTCTGGAAGCGCGCGTAGCCGTGCGAGAGTGCCGAGGCGGCAAAGTTGGACAGTGATGCACGAGATACGACGAATGCTGTCACCGGAGGCCAGGTGCTTACTTTTAGTCACAGCGCCAACAAGAACAGCATCAGCAACTAACAACAGCAGGTAGTAACAGCAAGTAACAAGTGAGATCAGCGGCAAGTGGCAACAAGTAATAACAGCGACAAGTAAAAGCATAAACACGTAACAAGCAACAACATCAATGAGTAGCAATTAATAGCGGGGGCAAGTAACACCAACAACAAGCAACAATAAGTAACAAGTAACAGCAGCAACAAGTAACAGCAATTAACATAGCAGCGGTGAGTGACGGCACCAAAAAGCAACAACACGTAACAAGTAGGAGCAACAACAAGTAATAACAGCGGCAAGTAACAGAAACAACAAGCAACAAGTAACAGCAACACGAGTAACAAGTAATTACAGCAGCAAGTAACAGCAGCAGCAAGTAACAGCAGCAACTAGTAACATCAGCTACAAGAACACCAAGTAACAAGTAACAGCATCATCAAGTAACAAGTAATATCAGGGAAAAAACACCAAGTAAAAAGTAACACCATCAACAAGTAACAAGTAATATCAGAGGCAAGTAACAGCTGTTACCTTTCTTGAAGGTCTCTAACCGGCAGTTTATAACGTGAAAGCGATCGGTTTAGGCTTACCCAACGGCCATGAATACGGCTCCAGATTATCGTAACCATTATGACAATTCTTTTAATATTCCAACACATGTAGCCTGCTGTCGATTCGGGTGAGTGTTCTAAATTCTAGGCGGCACAGTGCATTCACACTTATTGCTTTCATACTGAACAGTTAGAGAACACGTTTCTACTTGCACTCAGATCATTCAGAAAAAACGTTTTGCGAACTCTGTGCACTTATTTCAACTTAACTTCTTCGCCTCTTCTTCAACGACAGCAACAACAACCACCTCCATCTTCTCTTCCTGCACGTGCTCCTCTTTTTCTTCTTTATCCTCCAGAAGAAAACGCGCAGAATTGGAAATGTAATGGCCAGGATTCGTGCGCTTTGAACGTAAACAGAAAGCCTCCTACCCTAAAAAGCAGCGTAAACAAGGAATTTCGCAAATCTCAGAGCCCCCGCACTTTCCTTCCTGGGCGACCTTTAACGCTTCCGCTGTAGAAGCTGCGGCTTAAGGTAAATCGTCTCTCCGAAAAGTGCCACGGGCTGATCGACCAAGCTCCTTCTAACTGTGGCTAGCGCCATTACAAGATCTCCCCAAGGACCTCTGTCTAATGCCAGCTGATTCAGGACGGATGTTGTAGGACCCACCAGCTCAGGCCCTCTTCATAGCGAGCATTTCCAGGTAGCAGGGCGGGGGCCACACAGGAGATCTACCCCGTACTCCCTGCCTGAAAAACAAAAGAGCAACCCGTAAAGGGCGCGTCACGTGATCAGAGTCGAGTTTCCCAGATGTTTATGAGGCCTTGAAACCCAATTAAGTTACATGTAGCGCAGCGGTGCTGTAGGTCAGGCTGTCAGATCTCCGGTAGTAAAATATTAACGTCTGTAAAAATCGTTTCCACAACGGCACTCTTTAGAGACGTATTATTCAAGGATAAAGAATAGATCTGTCTGGGAGTATCTGCTGTCCCATGGATTTGCTGTACACGAGAACGCAACAGGCAACAATGTTCTCGTAATGGATGAAAAGAATTCGCAGGGGACTTGGGCTGACGTCACTTCGCGCTCCGAAGCAGACGTCAAACATCTCACGTACATCTCAACTGCAGAGGCGGTAACTCTGCCTTGTGGGGGCTTATTGCTCATCTCGCATTTACTGTGCCCTGTGTACAGGGCTGTTGGTAAAGAGGGGTTTACACGGTTCAACTTTGTCGGATGAAAGCATTTCGCGAAACATCCGTCTGAAACAAAACATTTTTTTTTGCTTGGATCTAATATTTAGTGCAGAAGCATGTTTGTACTAGAAGTTTAGGGAGAAGAAATATTTTCGAGGGAAATTCTTCATCAATGAGACAACTCGTTTAATGCAGGCGGTTCTATTGCTTTCATCCGATTTAGTTGGGCCGTATGAATCCCCATAATTATGGAGGACCTTCCAACCAGCTACACCTATTCATCTAGCTGTTCTTGGCAGTGTTGTTAGATGAAGAAAGTAAAGTTCTGCAACAGTAAATTGTCAATCGTACAATTTATCACTCGGGAACACCTCGAGATACAGAAAAAAAGATTATGTCGCCCAACTGGTCGATTAGCTAACAAAAATAAAAAACACACAGTTCGCAAGCAACAGCTGTGAGCAAATATGATATCGAGCCTGTGGCAGAGATTACACAGACACTGCAGAGGACCAATCACCCACCGTAGATTTCAACACCATAGCCCATAGTTTTACATTGCCTGCAGTTCGGAACTCTCAAGAAACTACGCGATTCTTAGTATTAAGTTCGTCCTTGAAGAAGAGACAGAGGTCGGGTTCAACCAGGAAAGTTCAAACGTCAACGAGGTTTACAGCTTTTTTAAACCACCGTTATAAGAGTTTAATACTAAGGATGCAAAGTAGACAAACAGAAATCGATTTACTATCTAGATCCAAAACATTTTACTTCATAAACTTCTATGAAGTTATTTAAACTCCTCGCGAAAATCGTAAACGTCAAGATTTGTAATAAATCTTCTGGGCATAAGATTTAACTCCCACAGTGCAAGAACTATTCTGTTGATTCAAATTGCCTTGTCATATGTGAGGAATTTATTCATCAAGATCACATATCTGTATCATTCTTCTTGAAAGAATTTTCGCGTCAAGAATAGTTCGTTCGGTGTAAGACGAAGCAGATCATGAAAATGAGACGTTTTTGAGTCTTAGTTGAAGGTCACAACACAAATATGAATGTCAATAAGCAATGGCGCATCCTCATCTCATTCTCATTCATTCCTCACAACGCGGCCCCTCGGCATCCTCCCGAGTCCATGTCCACCAGTCGCCGGAGTGCCCTATAGATTCTGTTGTCCGTCCGCGGAGTCCGGAAGTAGCATCTCTGATTGGTTAATTCAATTCATCACGCTTGTCTGTAGGGTGGCCGCGTGCTTGTTGACAACAACAATGAGTTAGAGTCCTGCCCGACGATTGCTCTCAAGACAAGCCCGAATGAGATTGTGAAGAAGGCAGTAGAAGGGGACCGAAGAGTGCTAGGGGGGGAACTGAGATGCGAAGGAACTCGGAAGCGATTGACAAGAGGTGGTTTCCAGGCAGCAAAGAATCTTGTCTGGTTTCAGGAGGGAGTAACTCTAAAAGACTCGTCTGAAACTTATGCTAACAGGACGCAGAGTGGGGGGTGCGTGAAGGGCAATCGAAACGGGAATGACGCTAGGGAATTAAGTGCAGCAAATGGACACATTTTCATCGTCGAGGGCACAAAAAATTCACTTAGGGTCTACCTTCTGACACCCATTAAAGCCACAGTTCCTGCTCTTTATTAAAACGTGTGTGTTTTTACATATTATCGATTCATATATTACATTTGTTACTATATTAATATTATAATAGATTTATTATTATACGAAGAATATTTATATATTATAAATAGATTTTAAAGAAGGATGAAGTAATTTCATATCCCTCAGTTCTTTCCAACAGATTTAGTTACTTTTAACTAGGTTTCTGTTTCTCTTCTCTTCTCTTGCGTTTCTCTTCTTTCCTCCTCGCTTCTATTCTCGTTTGTTCTCTTCTTTTTTCTGTTTTCTTTTCGTTTAGTTTGATTTCTAGTCTATTTCTTTTGGGGCAATAAAATATTCTTTTCTAATGTTTCCCACAGCTAGCCAAAAAAAATCAAAATGAAATTACTAACCAAACCGGAAATCAGTGTGTTATAACGATTTCTGAGCCTGTTCATTACTGGAAAAGAAAATCTTTTTTTTTTTCCTCACACAGAAGCTGTATTTCGGAACCCACAAATTGCGTGCTGCAAAAATAACATCTTGTTAAAATAATACCAGAATATTTCAATTGATTTTGTGTCGGTTCCTCTCACACAGCAAGAAGTTCCAGCACAAGAAAGACAACGTTTGCCTTTCCCTCCATCACCACTCTGGCTGTCGCTATTCATAGAAAAAACAAAGTAATGAAATGAGTGGCTGGTATCTGTAAGGGGTATCTGTTAGACTGCGTGCGAGGAAACAGGGTAGCATGCAACCTTAGGTGTCACTAGAATCATGTAGAACTCACAAGTGAAAAGTAACAAATTTATGAAAATGCGTGTAGGCGCATTATGTTTATTTTCTCCACAGTGGTTTCCCATAGGAAGTTCAGGAACACTTGCATATACCCATACCAGTCATAACGTGCGCGCGATACTGAAAGAAAGTTCTGTGTTCTTTGGGCTTCTCTCTCTCTTTTTTTTTCTTTCTCTGAGACTGAAAGAAAGAACGAAAGAAATACCCATTCGCACATGCACTATGCAACACTCAAACAATTGCGTATCTACGAGCCCATCCTTGTATGCCTCCGAAGATAAGCCAACATGACAGAAAAGAAGACCCGTCTCCCTCCCCCTTAAAAAGACCATTGACACTAAAAGAGCTTCATGCAAAAGCACCCACACGCACTCCCACACTTACTCGCACACTTGCGCCCGTGCATTCCCCCCCCCAATGCACGCACACGCACACACACACGCACAAATAAATGTACACACAGTGATTTATTCCAAGAAGAGGGCAGGACGAAGAACGAAGTCCCCGAGAAAACAAAAACAGACACTCGAAGATGTCAGAAACAAGTAATTTACGCGGCTCCTCAACCAGCGGGGAGCCATCTCAGCCTCGATAAGCGACCATTCGGCGATTGTGCAAAGGTAAACTCTAGCCCCCTGCAGCAGTATTTCCATCAGCGTGCGTCAGGGAAACTCGTCGGACCGGCACAACAGTCTGAGAACAGCGGTCGCGTACAGGAAGGAATCGTGAACCTCTGAGGCATGATAAAACTCCAGCAGTGACTAGCTTCCTTTAAAAAATAAAAAAATAAAAGGGGCGGGCTCCCGGGGCAGAACTGATAATAAAAGTCGATTTTCGGTGTAAATGCGGTCCCGCGGAGCGACTAGCTGGGCCGTGCGGTGAGGTGCACGACCCCTCTCTAGAGGCCCAGTTCGAAGCTAGGGCGAGGCAGTCCGCTAAGGGCTTCTCCAATCATTATAATCGAAATTGTTGATTTCGCAGACTGCTTCGATGTACAGCGAGTTAGGTGCTGTGGAGATGTATCATGCGCCAGGGTGCGATGTCAGAAGAGCTACAGGGGGTGGTGGGAGGTGCAACAAGGGATTTTACGGTGCCGCAAGCAGTCGACAGGACTGGCTGCACCTCATGAAACCGGGCCCAGCCGCAGTCTTACCCTTCCCCCACCCCCATCCACTTCGCCAACGAGATTGCGAAGTTTCATTTGGCTCTCGAAATGAAACTTCTTCACTGTTTTCAGCTTCTGAAATACAGTCCCGCTGTTTTGATTAAAATAACTTGCTTCCAACCTCCAAACATGATTCTTGATCTTAATTCTTTAGAAATAGATGCAATGTGAAAAATCTGAAGGAAAACTACACGCTGCACGTATCACTGCACGGAAATGGTCGTTCACGACGAGAAAAACGCTGACGTATATTTCGCGTACGTGTGAAAATCTCATTAACGAGAGATGTACTTTTATTACCTTTTGGCGTAAATGCACATTGTTGTGCACTGTTTTTGCTCACACACACACGCACATAGGCGCACGCACACATACACACATATTATTGTTGTTTCAGAAAATGACCTCAGGACAATGAGTCTCATGACGTCGGAACAGTGAGTCTGGTGACATCAGAACAAAGAGTCTGATGACGTCAGGACCATGAGTTTGGTGACGTCGAGTCAACTCTTAAAGTCCCTGGTGTACCGCGCACCAACCAGATCTGAGTCGATGTGGAGTCGGTTGGGGATGTTGACAAGCTAAGGGATGAGCCCAGCAACGGCCACTCTAAGAGCGATTTATCAACTGCGTTGTTGATTTCCCAGCAGTTCCCTTTTTGCCCATTTCCACGCTTCCCAAGCTTACCAACCCGGTGGCTGCTGGAGTACGTTAAGGATGCGGTTAGTCAAAACTTGGAAAATTGAGACGTAGCTCCACAGGGCCTCTTACTGTCCGCCCGCGTATTGAAGTGCATTTATAAATGAATGATGAACCTAGGACAGGCAGACTCGACATCGTCCTGGTTGCCAGGATAAAATTATAACCTGTTTCACAACGTCATATTTTCCTAGCGCCGAATTTGACACCTACACGTACAGGTGTACGTAATAGCACATTACACAGACATTAACCGTCTTTAAGTCTACAAATTACAGCAGATAAGTTAATTTCGTCTGTATCCGATGCTGTCCAGTGGATTTAGAGCTCTAGCGTCAGGTGGTTTGATTGCCACTGTGGAAAAAAAAACCGAACTCGAAGCTTTTGCTAATTAGGCGGCTCCCAGGAGCGACCCAGCAGTCGCGGAGGCGCGGGACAATGCTGTAACTGTGTCAAACTAACGACGAAGATAAATGGTTTCTGGGGGTAGCCCTGAAGAGGAGGCAAATGCTGAGGGCTTGATTTGTTTGCTTTTGTCGGTTCCCTGTGTGCATCATTATATTTTCTTTCTTTTTTTCTTTCCGTTTGTTTGCTTTGTTCATCTGTCTGCCTGTCTGGTTTAGTTTGTTTTGTGTGTTTCTGTATGTCTTTTATTTTTGTTTGCTCTGTGTGCGCTTTTGCGCGAGTGCCTGTGTGTGTGCGCGTGCGTGCGTGGCTGCGCGTGTTACTGTGGCAATAATCTTTCCAGCAGACCGAGAAACCAGCAGGATAACAGTTCTTTCCCTTTTTAACAGCAGTGAGATTATATATCCGTTCAGGCAAACGAATAAAGGCATAACACGCAAACTTTTTCATACGGACTCCCCCTGTATTCCAGACGAACGAAGACCCGTCCTCTCGACCAGTTAGCGGTCACGTTTGATGTCCAGTGATTCGTCTTTCTACGACAAACATGCTGTGTTCCCAAGCTTCACGTGTATACATAGCTTCTTGTCTCGTACCTTTTGTTTGCTACCGTTTACAAAGCTGTCGCTTCCCGAAATGGAGGGGGAGGTATGCCGTATCACGAAGCATGTATGGCACCCCACTGAACTGTTCTCATGCCGCCTGCAATACGTCGCGTCTCCTCGTTGTTTGTCATGTCCACGACGGCTTGCTGTCGCCCTTCATAATTACATTTCGATCGCCGTCATCGCTCAATCTGAAAATCTAGATCCCTTCTGACGGCCAACGCCAGAGGCCTGGCTGGGCAGCATGCATGCTCGTCTATTTTACACGTAAAATACACCGTGTTTAGCTCCTTAAAACAGCTTTCATGATTAGAAGAACAAATACTAACAATCATGTAGTTTGTATCTGCACTTCTGGCCACAAGATCTGTAGTCAAACCTGTTCTCACTGTGTATTTTACGTGAGGCTTTACGTACGAGCACTAGATACGAACACCCATGCAACGCAATCCATTTCTGGACCCAGCTGCACGAAGTTTCGTATGTTTATTCCATACAATCCCATACAAAAAGTGTCCATAACTTTCTGTGGTTGAACATGCTGTAGGCGTCGTTCTACATACGTAAAGCTGACACAAACGTTTCTACAAATTGGACCAAGGATGGGTTGCATACGTTTTGGTAATTCCAGTCACAACAGCCCTCGTAAGTTCCATTTATCCTATCTATTTTACACACACCTTTACTGGTGGACATGAGTTACGAGTGCTTATGCAACTCGCCACACCAGTGCATGCTGAAATACATTTTCTGAGATGTAAGTTTACGCACAGACCATTTTCTGGTATATAAGTTAACGCACAGATATAGCGCGCAATGCGAAGATTCTGAAATATTCGACAGCGCTTGTTCCTCGAAAAGAGATAACGAGATCTGAGGAGGGCAGGAGAGTGTTGGGGAAAAAAGGGGAGGGAACCAGTGAGCAAGCAAGGAAGAGGAAAATTAGACAAGCGGGCAGAGGATGGGAGGGGCAATGAGGAGTTTTAGCTTCCGCTCCCCTACCCTTTCACATTTATTATGTTTGTTTGTCATCCCTCCCTCTTCTCCCCTCGTTAAACCCGTGCTTCTCCCCCGGAATTCTAGTCTTCGCACCTTTTCCTCTCCTCACCTGGAGGTTCGGCTGGCGCATCAAACGACTTGGTGTTTACTGATGTCTTCTGGAATCAAAGAAGTGCGTACGGCCGGCCGACCTGCACATCTGCCATAGCCTGTCTTGTCTGCCGTGCTCTCCGTTCTAACCCTATCAGATAACTGGAGATTCCTTCCAGAATACCGGAATACCAAACAACAGTCACCATCATACACGCAGAGCAGTGCTGAGAGACTTTAACGTTTAGGGTCATCGAGGTTCTTTTCAGACAAATGAGGGCAGATGGAGTGACTGCAGTGGGCGGGAACAAGAAGAAACCCAAAGGTATAGGGAAAAAGAGGGGAGGGATAAGCGACCTCTTTACAGTATGTGATTTTTTTTAACTTTCTCCTATTCACACTTGTAAATATTGCATGTTTTTATAGTATTGTGAAAGACAAAATTCATTTTTCATGGCTAGAATGCTGATTGGCTGGAGCATGCTGGCTGGCTCAAAATTTCAAGCAGATGAAACGTTTTAAAACCTGCACTCCCCTTCTGCTAACATAACCGCGAGTTCGCGCATGCGCATTACCTATATTCCAGTGACTAGTCTCTGCTGTTATCGTGCTCCATTATCACAATACCTGCAACACCTGGGGTCGTTGTATGACTTGTATCGGCGATAACATCACTGCGAGCAGGCCTACTGCGATGTTTTTGTTTTTGTTTTTTACAGTGAGAACACGTGCCCTGAGGTTCCTGGTGTCATTCTGGAGGCTTCACTAGTCATCACAACCACTCATCTAATCCTAATTCCAGCCTTCTCTCTAACCCATACTCTAACCCATAATCCTGCAAAAGCGAACCGAAATGATGATGATGGCTCAAGAAAGATCGCAGGACGTGTTGGGCGAAATCTTTGTGTTCTTCAAGGATCCGCGCAACTGACAGACTGTAGCAAGACAGGGCAATGTTGGCCGAAAACTTTGGACTTGGACTACGACAATGTAATATCGCCTATAGTTTTTAAAACCGCAACAGACAGAAGAACTTTCTGCTGGCCACTGTCTTACATCCTGAAATTGCGTAGCAAACGCAGGTGCACGGGTCATGCACTGCAGGGCTGAGACTGCCAAAATGTCGCTCAAACAATTTTATTATCAAATTATTTGCGTGTTGGCGCCGGTGAGGGATGTGGCTGCTTGAAAATTCGTGTTGTGTGTATGTCCCAAAGAAAGTATCTTTAATCTATTGTGTACGTAAGAAACTCGAAAGGGAGCAGTGGAAGAGAGCTGGTACCAAATTGAGAGAAAAAAAGGGATAAAAGAGCGAACTGGAGAGAGAACAGGGCAATCGAATAAAGAAGGACGAATAAAGAAAGTAAATTTGCAGTAGCGTCATGAGCATAGTTTGAGCAAAAACTGTTCTCCTAAGTCCAGTTAAAGAATATTTCCAAAATCGTCCACTCATCGGAGTGTTGGTTTGCACACGGCCTTTCTTCTAAAGCCTTTCTGAACGTCACAGCAAAACAGCGGCGCCGGTCGTTCACTAGAAGCTGCTGTATGAAAGGTCAGTTGTGGAGCAGCCAGCCCCAAGAAAACCATTCAACAAACGCCCTGCACGCCTGACGCTGTCATATTAAGAACGCCCTCTGCTGATGCCATTACTTGCATTTGTCTTCCCCCTCGACTTCTAGCTATCGTCTAACCGTCCTCTACACGTACCTCGCATACACTGTACTTCAGTCTGCTAGTTACCCAGGTAATTTGTTCAGACCAGTTGTCTCTTTAGAATTTACGAGATAATGCGCAGAACGGCAAAAGTCATGTTGACTGAAAAGCGTGAGGTCGGAAATATTTTTCTCCTACGATCTGCTGGAAATGTCTTGACACGAGAACCTGATTACATCGAACAGCAGGGCACTATATAGTACTTGTCGACTTTATGTCATTATCTCGCTTGCAGATTAGGAATGCAGAACTAACAACTGGAAATGAAAGTGACCAGTTATTACCTGTAAATGAGGTTACGACGGGAAAATGTCGCTTTCAAGGAACGAGATCTTATATTTACACTGAAGGAGGAACTTCCTGCTTTTTCCAGTCAAGATGGAATGACAAAGCGTTGACTATACTTCTGAAGTGAATGAAGCCTCGGGGCTTTCTCCTTTTTCCTCTATAATTAAACGTGCAATCAAAGTATTCTTATCGTGGTTTTCATCAACATCTAGAACCTACTTCACCTTAACGGAAAGACAAAGAAACATCTGGTACGTTACTGATAACTGCCAACCGAATGCGCAGAAAGGTTTTTGCTTCTCGTCTTCGTGTACCATTTCTACCCAGAGTCATTCCATCGAACAGACGCCAAACTAGATGAGTGCGCGTCCCAAACGGGCTGGGCGTAAGCCCGAACAAGCTTCTTCCGTCCGTATCCTTCTCTCTCTCTCTCGATCTGATCTCTGTCTGAATCTCCCTGATTCTCGCATGTCCCCCTATTCTTATTCCTCCCTACTCCAACGCCCTCTACATCACATGGTCTATTCTTGTAAACAGCATCACGAGTTTCCAAGGCCAGCGACCGGACATTACTAATACATTCATGATCAGTTGTCGCACTGCTGTCGTCTGCTGTCCTTGACTCTTGGACCTGGGAGGTGGGTTAACTACCCCCTTCTCCAGCACATATTGTTCTCTGGGAGAGCACGAAATTTACTTCCCTGAACTAAATGACCCTCTAGTTTAAACTGCGTGAACAATGCTATTTTTACACGCCAGGTCTCAATTTCGTTACATTCGGTCAGACAGTTGCAACCGTACCACACCTGGTGAATACAACTCATTTCTAAAAAGAGCCTCGTGAAATGTTGACATCCAGACTGTCTCTAATATCATTGATGGTAAAATTGTATTTAACGAATACACGCTTGAAGCCGCAGGCACAAAATAGTCCCTCACTCTCAATCTCTCTCTCTCTCTCTGCTCTCTCAATAAGAGAAGTACATGTAGGATTCTTTTTCGAGAAAGAAAGAAAGAAAGAAAGAAAGAAAGAAAGAAAGAAAGAAAGAAAGAAAGAAAGAAAGAAAGAAAGAAAGAAAGAAAGAAAGAAAGAAAGAAATGTGTAGGTGGCAAGTGCATGAATTATGATATACATCAAACTCTGTACATCAGCTGGATATTATATCTGTGTAGTTATACTGTAATACATGCTTTGTTATGAGAACAACTTCTGACTTCATTATTTCTAAAAATGTACTGCGAAACCCTTCAGTATGAAGTAACAAAGCTTGGTAACGCAGATGGAAAAGTTACCGTGATTACAAAGTCTCCGTACCATCAAGGAAATTGATCTCCGTCCATATTCTTTTGTGATTTCATGCGGGCTCTGCCGCAGAATTTCTTTAGTTCATTTCTATCAGCCACAGGAAGCAAACAGAGAAGGCAATTACAAACATGGCTCCATGCATCCGAATATGTCGGGTGGTGCGTCAGGTATTTTTTCTCCTGCCCTTCATGCCTCAGTGGAGACAAAGATAAACGAATTGGCACGCAGCAAAGTAGGGTCCCTTGAGGGCAAGCACAAAAAAAATGTGTGGGGGTGTGTGGGGGGTGTGGGGGTGTGGGGTGTGTGTGGGGGGGAACTAGTGGTCGCTCAGCCTATCGTCCCTGAACCACGTCCAACAAAATCTTTCCGCCTGAACGCTTGAGAACGGCTCCTGATCGTTTCTTTCCGATCCCCACCCACCTTTCTTCGCCTGTGCCCCCCTCCTACCCATCTGTAATATATCCCCACCATTTGCTCCCTTTTGTTTTCTCTTTTTCTTCCGGCCTTTTGGGGGCATTCCATTTTTGTTAAACTTGTACGGATTTGTTAAAACGCTTCGTTGCTATTTTGCATGTCCTTCGATGTCTGCCAAAGAGTGTTTTTCCCAAGCTGCAAGCATTTTATACGCAGGTATACATCCATGCTGACCTTTTCTACTGGGGAAGGAATGGCGCCGAATGGAATCTGCCCTCCTAAAAACGTGCCTGACGAAAAAAATTGGTTTCTGCATCTCGTTCTACGAAGACGAAAACAGTGTAGCGGTAACAGCGCTTGTCTTGCTGTTACACAATACAAGCAAACTGAGTTTCGAATCATAAAATAAAATATAACAGACGTGAAAACATTCCAAAACTTCCAGTAGTCAGACAGAGGTTATGAAACTACCGATGCCAAATTAAAAGCGTAAGGTAGCGTTACAAAAATCTTTGGCCTCACTGTGAGATGTCCAGTTAAGTCCATGTCAACAGAGCCTGTATGTGTGCATGTTATAATTGTGCAGTGTAGGCATTTTCTGGGTCGTATACATGGTCTTTGCTTTATATGCAGAAATCCACAAACCACACTAAAATAGCACTGCACTCTCCTGTTCATACCATAAATCAATCTCGCCGTAATGTGAAAGCCATTTTCATAAGCTCCTCTTAATTTCGAAGCAATAACAGTTAGCGCCCTTTGGATATGTCAGGACGTAATTACGTCACTTCAGACAATCAAGGACTGGCGTGAACGTCGTCAGCACAATGCGGTTTCCAGCTGTCGATAGACCACACCAGCCACAAGCAATCCGTCAACGCTGATGTGGGTTGTATAGAGACTGGAGCAGATTTTCTCGCTTCGCTGATCGCAGAAATATTCAGTGTTATTGTCCAACCTCTCTTCTTGTCGCTTTCTCGCTGGCAAGGGAGATAAAACCAACGACAGGCCTCACCACTTGTTGACGCTGGAAGTAGGAGTTTGTATGTGTGTGTGGCTGGCCTGGAGGATAAATGGATCATGCATGTGCGTACTCGTGCAAAACACTAGAGACAGATACCAGTGACTATATAGTTTGTTTTTAATCTTCGAGCGATAGACCACTTGCGGGATCTGGCATTTTTAAAAAGTATTTATCTGTACTTTAAACTCGAACGAAAATGTATCTTAGACTGATACAAAGAAACAAGATTAGAACGTAGAGAAACACCATAATACCTGGTGATTTAAAATCTTGCACGTTATTACATTTTTTGAAAATAGTTCAATGTTTATCGTTCAATAAGCCTTTGCTGTTCAGGCATCCTGTGTCCGCGTCACTACCCTTATACAGTTATCGCCCTTACCAGCTAAACTAATTTCGGCTGAGTTTGGCGGGGTTCCAGGTCCTAAGCCGCCTATAAAATGATGTCCCATTTCCTCCCCATAAAGCACCCATTTACCACTTGCGGAACTGTGTGTTCTGCGTCAATTAGTCGGCCTATCAAACAGTGTCGTTCTGTTGTTGAGGAGCACAGCTTTCACAACGAAAATTTTTGCTTTAAAAAAAATCAGTACGTTGAATTCACAGAAGGCTTACGTAAAATGGAAAAGGTCTTTATAAAAATCCGATTTACACTACAACATTTTCTCGCACACTTTCTCAGAGTGTGGATAAGGACGAAGTGCTGCCTTCGTCAGCTCCCGCTAAACGCGAAATTCCCGTAGCCTCAATGTTTGATGAGGCGACAGCAGGAAGGCTGGTTTCCCTAGCGTGCCGGGGCCCAGGGTTCCTTGTCCTTCTGCTTGGAGTGATGCATCGGTCCGCAGCTCTATAACCAGCTGCAGCTGTCACAGCGAGAAGCTGATTGGTGGAACCAAGGCTTGTGATTCACGCGGTCTTTTGCTGTTTTTGGTGTTGGCAATATAGCGGGGTTTCGCCAAGACTGTTAATTTGCTATCAGACGCATCAGTTACACCGTCTGGCTTATACGGGAGGGGGGTATCTCTATCTCTCTCCCCCTCTCCCCTCAGGCGCTCCTGCAGTTGTCGCTATTTTCTTATGAAAAGATTCTGGTCCAAAGCGACGAACCTGGGACTATGGCTCTAACCGAATGGAAAGCGTCTTGCACCTTGACGCGCATGACAGGAAGTGAATTTCAAAAAGCGTAAAGATGCATCTGCTGCTCAGCTCTTGCTAGGATGGTGGGAGCGGCAGGGGAGAGGGGACCTCAGCACCATCCCGTCTTCCATGTTCTGCCAACCTGACTCGATCCGTCCAGGTGTCTGTTACATGATTGGAAAGACACAGCGCGTCGCTGCAACAACTGTCGGGGTTTCTTGTGTAGAAGCGCCTGTAAACATGTAGGTGGGCTGGAACAATCATTTTCACCTGCACTACGTGAACAGTTGGCTAATTATAAGCGCAGTTCCCTTATGGTCTCTGGCAAATTGAGAAGACGTCATTTCAGATGGTGTCAGACTGAATCATCTTTGATATTGTGGCCCCTATGTGTACGACTGCGTGCGTGCGTGCGTGCGTGCGGGCGTGCGTGCGTGAGTGAGTGCGTGCGTGCGTGCGTGCGTGTGTATGTGTGTGTGCCTGCTTGCATGAAGCCATCCTTGCCATCACTGCATTAATACCAGCACATAAAAACTCATAGCTATAGGTCACAAAGCAAAAAATGATCTTAAAAACAGTCAGACGAATAACGAGTGCAGTTATTTCTACCTAGACGAGAACCGAATCACGCGCCTAGTTTCTTCCTTCTCAGTAAACGGGCAAAATTAAGTCATCTGCAGACGACAGCACAGTTCCAGCAGTGCACACGTGCAGAGCTGATAGTTTGACTGCTTATTCTCGGGCACCAGAGCCCTGTCGCCCAGTCTGCTAAAGTAGTAATCTGATTGTAAGGCGGTGTGAGCTTGCCGTACGAGGAAAGAATGAAATCAAATCACTGCGTGAAGTTCTACGGAAAGATTGTGGGAAGGGCATTTAATGAAGCCTTGGTGGCTCAAAGGTGTCTGCATGCCCTTGTTGGGAGGCAGCCTGTGCCCACCAAGACTCTGACTGTCTTTTTAATGAGTGGAATAAAGTACTGAGTGTCTATTGGGATAAAATATCCCCTTAAAACTATACACTCATACACTATATACTAACATATATTTTGAGTAAATGCAAAACATACATGCAGACTGGTCTTCTGCTGAGGAAATGTGAAATTGCAAAACCTGCGTAAATAATGCCTGCCCTACACTTAAGTCCACTGAAAAACAGAGTAAAGATTGCCTTAAGAAAAAAATGATTTATTTTCTTCAGATTGGATGAGATCTTCGTATGAGCAGACAAACGCTGACGAGTCTATCCGATGGGAACCTGTAGGGTTGGTTGGTTGGTTGGTTGGTTGGTTGGTTGGTTGGTTGGTTGGTTGGTTGGTTGGTTGGTTGGTTGGTTGGTTGGTTGGTTGGTTGGTTTAGTGTGGACATAATCAGCAGCAAAATGTACTTAGTGTAATGAAGTTGGTAGGAAACCCGATGGTGATGTAAGGTGAAAGAGGATTGGGGGGGGGGATCTAGAGAACACGGAGAAAAACACCGACAGCCAACCCTGTAGACAGGTACAAGACGTGCAGAATTTGCTGCACAGCGAATCCCAACCCAGAACAGCCCATAGCAGTCAGGGCTCGCGCTACCCCTGTGCTACGGACACCCTAAGAACAATCTCGCGATTCTTGATGCCGTTGGCTGGATCAGATTGTTTCCTCTGTGTGTATATCTGACTTTATCAGACCGTGTGATATCAGCACAAACCTCTCTCATAAAACAGATAAAGCAGTGCCGCCTACTCTGCGAAAAGTTGATGGAAGGCCCACCTCAGTACGATGATTACAAGTGTTAAGTGGGCAATAAATGACAACAACCATTAGGGACAAGTACGGCAGCTATCCTCTTTGGGATAGCGTCAGAAGAGACACATAAAGAACAGCAACATTCGAAAACTAAAATACAATTAAACAACCTTATAATGATCATCCTAAGATTTCTGTGTTTCATCCGATAAATTATTCCGATCTGGGAAAGGTTATATTTAATCTGTGGTTGGCTTATATTGACAGAAATATTTTTCTAAGATGTCCAAATAAAAAAAATTATTTTGATTTTAAAAAGTAGTAGGAAGACAGAAGAGACAGCATGGAATTAAAATGTTTCATCGCACACTACATTTATTTTTTAGCAGAATAATTACAGTTGCAGGGAAACGATTAAAGTTCTCAGAAGACTGGAATAGTTCTGAAATTTACTTTTAAGGTTAAGAACTTTCCACAATTTAGAAGTGCAGTAATTTTTCCAAAGCAGGATGGAACTTGGTAGAAAGCATGAAACTCGGGCTGTTCTAGAAAGAGCTGGTAATGTATTTTGTTTATTTTAGGAAGAACATTCAATAAACTTACAGAACGTAATGGGCAGACTTTAGCTGGAGTTTCTCAAAGAAAAAAGTTCTTTTTGGAAAGGCTTTAGGAAAAACAGTCTAGAAACAACAGGACTCTAGACTGTGCAAACATTGAAATAAACAATAAGGTGAATTATAATTTCAAAAAAAAACTACATTGAAATAAATTTGAAGTGTGGTTTCCGCCCCTGGTTATGAGCAAGGACAGATCTAAAAATAGCGCAGCAGGATTGTGCTGTCATTAACAAAGTGATACGAAAAGATGTCTTTCTCAAAGGAAACCATTCCGATCTTAACAGCTTTCCAAAGCGGCCGTGCACCGTAACCGCCCCGCAGAAAACGATGTGGCCTCGGAAGCCATGAAACGCAATTTGAAAAGAGGACCATAAGCATAATGGCGGCGATCTTTTTGATCACTGAACCAAGGCAAATCCCGAGACGCTTTCTATGGCTTTACCCGCAACATTCGATCCTATGGGGCCTTGACCAACGTCTGCAATATAATCTCTTGTCTTTGACCCAACGCTTAAAATAGAACAACCAGCCCATAAGCTGAATGTATAATCAGGCAACAAGGAGATTTTTCTCCTTTCTCTCTCCTTACCTCGTGGTTTGATTTCGAAATAAACAGTCATTAACAGCAGACTCTCGACTGTTTCTTCGTAATACAGTTTATAGAGGATGTCGACTTTTATTTTTCGTTCAAAGGCGGTGATGAATGGGGTCGGCGAAAAAACTGTTATAAATATCTAACAACCTTACCATTAGATACATCAGGGGCCTGCACTGTTTGGTAGACATAACATCGGACTCGCAGAATTTTGATGGTTGAAGGCTCGAACCCAACAACGTTCAACCATTGTAAGGGTAGAGGATGCCCCGTGATGTCCTTAAAGTCGTAAGGGAGCGGGGATGTTTCGAGGAAACGTGATGCGGTGCATGGGTATCGAAGCGCCCCTTTGGGTTTCGGGGAGACCAGCGCTCTATCAACTGCCCTGTTGTATCTTTTGTGTGACGGAGTTAAATAATTGTTGTCCAGACTCATGTGATTGTCGTCCCACTAACACGAAACTGCCTCTCCGCGCTAACAGTCCTGCTACAACTAACCGCTTGATGACTGTTTCATCTTATGGTTCGTCAATAAATCCCCATTGCATCGTTGTACCTGATCACATGTGATTGAAGCATTTTCCCTCTAAAGTAAAAAGTTACTAAATGGTAAAATTTTAGCTAGGTAATGTCTTGAATGTCCCATTGCCAGCGTCGATAGATCCACAGATCCAGACAGCATGTACAGGGACAGAGACACAAAAGCTGGAGAGAGAGAGAGAGAGATTGCACGGGCCAGTGAGAATGTGTGTGGAAGAAAGAAACGAGCTACAGTCGCGCTGTCCATTTATAATTGTCTGAAAGAACTATGACATACAACTTCCACTCAAGAAGCGCATGAGCTTTTCTCGTAGTATTTTCGTAGTTTGTGCTTCTAGAGATTTCTAGACCTTCTAGAGACCTGTCTTTGATACGGACTTAAGCTTTTCTCCCTGTTCTACGAAGAATTCAGTCTAAGATTCATAAACAGACACACATTTGGAAAAAAAAACATGCACATACAGTTGCCCGCAAAAATACGAAAGTTTTCTCCCTTGGGGGAAGCAGATGGTTGAGTGGTTAGAGGCTGGCCTCCCAACTCGAAGGCGCTGGTTCGATACCTGTGCGCCCCAGCACACTCCCCCCCCCCCCCC
>SMGT01010965.1:59560-72467 GCA_004794575.1 Lanistes nyassanus
CACTCCCCCCCGTCGACCCAGCTGGGGGATGAGTACCTGACCCATGGGTTAGTAAAGGTTAGGCAGCGAGGAAGAGGGGGTGGGCACCCCCCCCCCAACTATGCTGGCCCAATCAGTTAAGAGTGCATCACTGAGAATCATGACCAGATTTTTTTTTAAACTGATCACATCTCCACTTTTCCCAGAGAGCTTCACTGGCTCCCTGTCCAGGAATGTATCAATCATAAAATAAACTCATGTCCATTACATATCGCGCTGTACATGAGAAGTTGGCACCCCACTTAAATGAGCTGGTCCCACTGTATACACACACTCGGTCACTCAAATCTGCCGCCAGAAATCCCGGCAGACGCGTGGGCTAATAAAGGGATGCAAAATGTAAGCGCTATGGCCAGCGCGGCTTCAGATGTCTATAGCTCCTGCTTTTTGGAACTTCTTCTCGTTACCATCAAGGAGAAGCAATCCATTGATGTCTTCAGGTCATCCCTTAGAACACATATTTTTGTAGTAATCAGCATGGCTTAGATTTTTGCGTGCAGAAAGAGGCCTGGGGTGTGCATGTGTGTGTTTTGTGTGACTATTTGGACTGCACTTGAATCTTGTGTCCTGTTAAGTTTGTGGGTGTGGACGTATATGGAAAATATGTTGTGAGCATACGGTCAGGTATGGAATTTTTTTTAAACGCATAAGAAATAAGCGTTCGTTCTTTCGTTCGTTCTCTTTTTCAGACGATCTGATTAAATTTAGACTAGGAGTTACCAGTCTGAGTTGTCATTAAAAAATGCCTCTATGTATAGCAAACTACGGAATGCCCATATTGTTATACAGATGAATTGCACTTTTATTTGTTTGCCCAAGACATGAAGACATGCGGAAGCAGTATATTTCTAGGACAGTTTACAGTCTCCATGTTTATATTTTCTGTAATCATGTCTGATAGCAGCCCAAGACTTACACAAAGCCTGAATTATTTCCTTTATAAGGCATTACAACGGAGAAAGGCAGATATATATATATATAGTCGACAAATTATGCAGTTCCTTAGGTAGTGTCAGAGAAAAGAAACGAAATTTTATTCCCACGAGGCCAGGGCCCCTGCAGTCAGAGAAAGAAACAGAGTGAGAGAGTGTGAGAGGGAAACTGTATTCTCATGTTGTTCGACGCGCATGTGCGTAAGTTTTGTATAATTGCGAATGACAAATGTCATTGTCACCCTCAAGATACAGGCTAGTGGCCTAATAAATATTCATTCATTCATTCATTCAAAAATCAATCTTACATTAACCAGTAGGTCTTTAGGTATAGCTAGGTACCTAGATCGCATGAGAGATATTAACAGCACAGGGAGATACAACGGAAGAATTAGAAATGTGCCCATGCGCCATCTTATATTCTGCTGTTTTAGGTGCGGGGTTAAAGAAAATTAGACGGGTTGGTACAGTACAGCAACACATGGAAATGTGGCACGCCAACCGTATTGCGCATGTCCGAAAAGGGATGCCAGCAGTGACAATAACCTGCTACACAATAGTTCGGTAAAAAGCAATCATTAAATGTCGTGGAAGCTCTGGGCGCGCCAGCTTGAAATTAGAATATTTCATTTCATCGGCTGCGCATGCCGTGAAAGGCCACATAGAGAAGTCATTCTTCTAGAAGACCGTCATACAACGGTGTTATTAGCTGCTGGCAGGCCAAAAATTGCTCCGGAACCTGCTACCCACAATCAATAACCTGATTACCGATGACTTAGTAGGCACAAAAATGAAGCGTGATTAAGAAAGAGAAACTATTTCTGTCAAGACCATCGTTGACGCCCATGGTGTGTGGTGACAAAAAAATTATTTACGGTAAAACACTTTTCAATATCGCTTGGGGGGCTTGTGAGCCGTTCGTGTCGGATTGTACTGCAGCGTTTTGTTTGTTCGACATTTGATACCACATCAGGAGCTAAGCGTGTAGCGTGGACTTTGACCCTCGACCTTCGCACACCAGCTGACAACAGCACGAGCCATCCTTCTTCAACAACCCCCCCCCCAACTTCCCCCAGGGGGTTAATACTCAACACCCACTAATGTGTACTTACGGAGAAAGCACACCTATACAGAAGTGTTTTACGACAAAACCTTTTCTGGTATTTCGACCCGCGTGAACAAACCTTTGCGGCCAATGACCCTCTACAGACGACACGGCTTGTGCTTACAAGACGAGGGGTTGACACCATAAGGGAGTGAGGTGGCTTCCTGAAGAACAGAGTAAACTAACTGGCCGAATAAATACTTGGCGGAGGCTGTTGAATTAACTCCTCGCCTTGGAGAAACGTCATGCTTACCCACTGCACCGAAGACTAGCGAAGTTTGTATACGGACCACAACACAGAACACACTGCTAAGCCGATAATAGGGAAGAAGAACAATTTTTGTTCGAGGTCTCGGTCTTCGGTCTTCGGTGTCTCAAAGAACTCGGTAAACTTCAGCTGATTCTGACAATGAAGGCTCGGCTGCGTCTGCTTTTCCCACCCACTTGTGCCACGCATGCGCGGTGGACTAAATGCCTCGCTCATGCGCATGCCGGCTTGTAATCACAGCAGCAGATAATTATTAGGTCAAGCCATCTCATGACCTCTACAAAGCACAACTTCTAGCTAAAGTGAACAGACTAATCAGTGTTGGTCAAGAGAGGAGTGGTGGGAGAAATTGGTTTTCACAGTTGAAAGGCACCAGTTTCAAAACTCATATTAGCTTTCGATTTCTTTTACGGAATGGGGTTGGGGTTTAGTAGCAGATTTCTGTGTATACGTTTAAGTCGGTGTCTTTGCTCTAAACAGGATGAAAGGTGGTCTGCGCATGCGTCACGCAAGTACGCGGGAAAAACAGACTCGCGGCCCGCCAGAAAAGATTCCGCAAACCAAACTGGTCCAGCACAACCAGTAGTGGGGTGAAAATTCTGCTCGAAGAATTGGCGGAACTGGCACCTGTATTGCTGGGTGCTGTCACCCTGATCATCACTTTTAAAACAAAAGCCTTAACTTGGAGCAAAATAGCAGACCGCGTGTCAGCAGACAGTGTGACCTTGACCTGTAGCAGTGGTGGTAGCTTCATTAACTTCATCTACAATGCCTAAACTGTCAGCTCTTCCAAATATATAATTCTTTGTCTAAATCATCAATGATGTTAAATGGATTTTTTTCTGTCTCTGAAATTTCAATTTCGGCGAATAAACTATTCGACCGAATAAAATATTCCCGAATAACGACGGAAGAATAAGCTATTCGGTAGACTAAGCTATTTTGTGCATGGCAAATTCAAGGATATTGTAGAATATCCGCTATTACAGTAATAAGTCAGCTATTCGGGTTTCTTATGTGTGGAGCCTGGTCAGTTACACTGTGTTCAGTAAGTTACCAAAAACGAAGGCTTCGACTCAAAGTCTTTCTTAACTGGACAAAACTGTGTCGTGGTTCGCCTTCTCTCTCCGGTACACTTAGGAAGCACATTCGTCGGGCAAAGAAGGGGCTTCGCTAAAGACTCCCTGGTGTTTCACTTAATTATTAGCTCTAAGCTACTGCCCGAGAACAGTCGTAAGACCGCTCTCTCTTTTTCTTGGGGAGGGGTGGTGAGGGGGAATCTGTGATTAAAAGTCTCTCAGTCGTCGGATGGACAATCTTTCTGCCGTTGGGAGGTAATCCAGTCTGTCTTACTTTGATAACGAAAACAGTTGTGTTTAGCCTATGTGCACGACGGGATGGCCCAGCTTAATGACGGGAAATACCTTTAATAGCTGCCTTGAAGAAGAAATCTTTCGAGAGCAAAAGCAGGTGCATGAGGGAAACTTTAAACAGTTCGGCAGCAGCAACAACAAGCAAAACATATGCGGCAGAGATTACTGAAAAACTAAGCAGACACGAAAGAAAACTGTGGTTGCTGGGAGAGTTTTATCAGCAAATCCCGAGGGGAATCTTCGTAATGGGAAAGTTTTCAGTTCCACAGAGTTCCCTTCGCAAGACAGTCCCCAACGCATTTCCTGCACCTGATCTTTCGTCTTGGTTCGTGAAGACTGTATCGAGAGTCGGGGTCAGGAGTCGTTAAGATGTTATCAAGAGGTTGAGTCAGACGTCGTTAAGACGTAACAACAAACCTGGCTTGGCTTGCATGAATATTGATATCTGCCCCTCTGGTCATAAAAGTGGTCACAATGCCTGCTTGCCCTGTGCATTTTATGTGCACAATTTATGTATGAACTGGAGATACGAACCCCCATGCAAGCCATCCAGGAGCCACTGATGGGAGTGCTGCTCTACAACCTCAACATGTCAGATGATCTTGGAAGTTTTTTTTAGAAGTCTCCAAAGTCTCAACAGTATTCCAGTCTTCCCAAAGTAGTCAATACAGACAGCTTTATTTAACCGCCTTCCCCCACCTCACAGGTATTGCCAACTAATGTGCGATAATGCAGCAGCATAAAAAAAATATGGTTTTACTCGTGTATCTTGTGTAAATGGAGAAAAATAAGCCGAATAAGGCAATAGTCACTGTTCGCGCAAAGCAAGAGCAGGCCTTTTTGCATAAACGTGTTCATGTGCTGTACCCAGACGTGGAGATCAGTCGTTAAAGGCACGCCACTGCGATACCCAGCAGCAGCAAATGACCTATCCAGATATACAGTCACTTCGGTCGATCGAATTCAATTAATATTTGCTGTCGTCGCTGCTATTGTCATTATTGTGTTGCAAACAAGAAAAAAGTAAACAGAGAGAAATGATTCTGGGTGTGACAGTACACCGCGAAACGAAAGCTGTGGCGTTGGGGTCTCTGGTGAGACATCTGACGGCCTTGTTGAATGGTGGAGCGAAATGTGTCTCACCTTCTCTGGGGAGTTCTGATTGGCTGTATACTTCGCAACGCTGATAAACCCCGTGATTACATCTACGAATGATCCGCGGCAAGCCTCACGCAAGCGTGGCGAGACTCTAGAGAAATGTTTCCGGACTGGTTGCGCATGCTGGCAATGCTCGCAAAAGTGTCAACATCGCCAAGTGTGAAGGGGCCTTAAAATGCACATTTCTGATCACTGACAAAGCATAGGTAGCCAGCCAACGTGGACAACATGTCTGCATGAAAAGCACTCAACCGCCAGCTGGGGGTAAACCTATCAGTAAACAGACCTCCAACTAACGCAAATGACGAGATAGCGAAAGAAAACGGCATACTGATGTTTGCAGACTAAGATGAGAGTCACATTACTGACGCCATCAGCGATGCTGCTGCTAGACCCACCTTCTAAATGAAAGGAAAACAAAGGGAAATAATACGTGGGAATTGAGAGTTACAAGGCCGGACAGTGGGTGACCAAACGTGACGCGAATTCTGCTTTGGCATGCTTGTTTATTTTATGGCAGACCTAATTTGCACCCTGCTTTGAAAGTTTCTGATTTTCCGAAACAGAAAAAATGCTGGCTGGGGACATTTTGGAACGGAACACAGTGTGTAAATTAACAGATGAAATCCTATTTGTTTTCGTTTGCGCAAAGTTATTGGTTTAACGAAGCTGAAAACCTCATTTTTATTTAATTTTTCGTTCAGGTCTTCAAAAGCTTTGTTAAATTATCTCAGTGCAGAGTGAGTAAATGCGGTGCTGTGAATACTAAGCACTTGCTTCCAGTTTTGGCGCGTTTTTGAACACGGGGCTGAGGTCAGACGAATCTATGTTGCTTCTTTCTTTGAAGTTTGATATTGGGTGACTGCAACATAACTCTAAGGGTTTCTTTTCTCACGTACACTACGTGAAGTTATTGTTCGGTAAATCCACAGGGGATGCATGCGGACCGGAAGGACTATCCATCACGTGATCTAGGAACGTCAACGGATGGTGCCTGCACGCGCAGTTCACGCACTTAAGTCGACCAGTCGCTGAGCTGTGCAATTGGCCATTCTGATTGTCAGTTCGCGTGAAACAGGAGGCAACGGTAATCGCTTGGCTGACAGATAGGTGCCCACAGTCGATTAAACGGACGTTTGTTCGGGTTTCTTGTCCAGGGGACTAGGAAGTGCATGGATCGAGGGGTTTCCCTCTCCCAGTGTGACGTCATCACGCCGATCATATGGATTATTGTTTGCATGCAAACTGTTAGATTTCTTTGTTCGTTCGATCCTTTCCTCCCTCCCTTCTTTCTTTCTTTTTTCTTTCTTTCCTGCTACTCGCCCTTCGATTTTTTTTCATTTTTTTGTTCTTTTTCTCTTCTATTTTCTAAAACTTAGTTTCCACTGACAACCAGAATCTAAAAAGTGCGCTAAGGTCATCAGATGGCTTACCAGTAACATCCATAAAACCTGCAGCATAGGTACTGGCCTTAAGGAAACATTCACCTGGTTTGTTCGCTGCTGTCTTGTAACGAAAGTGAGGGAGGGAGAGACAAAGGGTCAGGAGGAGAAACGGAACTGGTAACGTATATCAAAAACGAAAATGTATTTTTAATTTCTTTTTTTTTTAATGCAAACTTTAAGAATGAATGCTCAGGATTTCTTTTAATTAAAAAAGCACGGGGATTGAACGAGGGTCTTCGGGTTGGGGACCCAGTGCTGTAACCACTCGGCCATCCGCTTCCCCAAACGAAGGTACCCCCTCCCCACCCAGTCACGAGTACGTGTCGAGGGTATTAATTAGTGAAATTTCACGAATCTTATTTATGCGAACTTGTATGTTCACGAATCTTGTTTGTGTGAATGGTACGTTCACAAATCTTTATGCAAACTGGTGTGTTAACGAATCTTATTTATGTGAACTGGTCAGTTAACGAATTTTATTTACGTAAGATGGTGTGTTCATTTCTTATTTGTATGAACGTGAGTGTTCGCCTTTCTAATTAATGCTGGAAATTTTCATTGCAATAAGTGTCATGTAGTCACTATCATATGCACACACGCATACCCTCCCCCCCTCTCTCTCTCTCAAACACACACACACACACGTTGGGACCACGCAGGTACAAAGACAAACTGCCTTGATTTTTCCCCTCTTTTTTCCAAGGAATTGCACCTGCGCTTATGGCAGTGCGGATGCGTACCTGCAGATTTTTGACGGAAAGGGACACAGGTGAAAAACATCAAAAAGCGAGTTCATGACTTACCTGCACCGTTGTTGTTGAAATATTACGCAAACGGTCTTGGCAGTAAACAAGGAACAATAAATAAATTATTCTGGAGAGAACCTATTCGCTTTCTGGAACGATAGGCGGCCTTGTGAAATCTGCCTCACGAAAGCACATCGACGCCACCACTGCAGTAAAAGCAAAGCAGATATCTCTGAATTTACTTTCCTGTGCACTTCACGTTTCCTCTGTTTGATGCTTATTACAGATTTTTAAAAGTTTCATTTGAAACCTTTTTTCCACTTTTCGATAAAACTTCCCTTTTCCGCTACTGTTTCACAGCTGGAAAAACAGATGCATCATGGACACATTATCCGAAACGTGCGTCAGCCAAAGATTTCTAAGTTGATTTTTAAGTTCTCTGCATCACCTTAGCTGTCACACCTGTTGCGAATTTCCGCACACACGTGCATCGGCCTTAAATCATTTTTAAAGTCGATCACATTAATGTCACTAGATTTCAGCAGAGCTATTTTAAGTCTTGCGAAAATCTGTTGTTTTGCCCCAGGAAGCCACTTTTCAGGGCGACTTACGAAACTGACAAAGTAATCCACAAAGACAAAACATTTGGTCAAACGAGATGACCTTCTGTAATGTCACAAATGCGGGAGCTTGACTCTCACTTAGTTGTCTGAAATAAATTGTTCTTTTCTTCTGGCGGGTTCTGGTCAATTGAAAACAATGTCCGCGAAGGCTATAGAGCAAAGACAGCGTCAAACCATGTTTGCTTTGCTCTGCGTGTGTCGAGCGATCACATTGGCTGGACTTTTTGCTGTGAGTCCTTGGCCCACACCACGTCTTGTAAAACCTCAGCGCAAGTAGTGCTGCAGCGTACCACAAGCTGTCGCATGACGCTGTACGCCTGCTGCAAGCCTACGGTGTGCTGCAGCGAGTTGTAGCAGACGCGAGGAACGCCAGGTACTGTAGTAATGTCAGACCCCGACGTCAGGCCGACCACAGGAGTTCTGACGTCGGTACGCCTCGGCGTCACTCGTGCTCCTTGCGTCTCTAAACTAGCCTTTGTTTATCGTGATGCTGGAATCTCGCTGTGCGCTCGCGTGCGGTTAGGTGAGGTGCCTGTGTGTGTGTGTGAGAGAGAGAGAGAGAGAGGAACTTCCAAGACTGTGGGAGTGTGCATGTGCATACTTGCGTATTTAGCTTATCTATATATCTATAGATATCTATATCTATAGATATATATATAAACGAACTGACAGACGGATAGACTGACAAACACACAAACACAAGAGAGCGCTCGCTTGACTCACACACGCGCGAACAAACACGCATACACACACACACACACACACACACTGCTGACTGTATCAAAGGCTGAAACCCATAACAGTTCTACCCAGTGTCTGTTAACAGTTCCAATCAACAAAACATGAAACCGTGGGAGAGGCCAACACGCCTAGCGCGATTCACTTGTAAGAATTCATGGGAAAGTGGCGAGAAAGGGAAGTTTGATGACTGCGGTCTGAAAAAAACCGAAAACCAGGAAAAGGAGAAGCACACAAACTAACTTAACAAGGAAACAGGGCCTGAGACGGAGAGTAGGGGCACTTTAGACAGGATTTCAGGTATTCGGAAGAATTTATGTATCCGTCTGCACCCTTCCCCTTTACATCCGCACCCCCTCTTTGTTGCTCCTTTCTTCTCCTGCTTTTCTCTTTGTGATTTCCGAGCTCCCTCCCCCTCTCTTTCTTCCCCTCTCTCTATTTTACTCTCTCATTCTCACTCACACAGATGCTCCCGTACGTACTGTCAACACTGACCCACCTGCTCACGCATACACATTCGCACACACGTAATCAGGCGCACCCGAGCAGCTATACACATTATCGCTAAAGAGACTTTCACGGCTGATCGAAAGGATTTTCGCAGATTGAATTTTACAGATTTACACGATTTAAATTCCTACAAGACATTTTTCTGAGAAAAATGCAGGTGTACCAAATAATATATTTGATAAAGATCTAAATATAGACACATGCCTTCAAAGAAGGACCTGGCCAATGTCGAATAAGATTTGCAAAGACTACTCTGCTGCCTAAACTTAAGGAGTTGTTGTGTGCTTCGGGAAAACCCCTTACAGAAGACAGGAAAATCAAATCTGTTTCGCCTTCTATAGATGCAGACAGAGGTACATTTCGTGACGAGAACGACCCAGGTTTCTTAGGGTTAATAGGGTCTTATAACTAGGCCAGATTTCTTTTTTATGAAAATTTGCGAACGAAGAACAGAACTGACAGCTGAAGCAAAAGGAAACGCGAGCCACTCGTCATTTGTACAGTTTCAAGGATGCACTTTTTGAGTAATTCATAAGTGAAAGGCGATCTAAATTAGATTACTGGGATCGTTGGGATCTTTTCTGTGTCGTTCCGAAAAATAACTGTCTGGGGGAGGGGGAAATCTTTCAGAAGGAAAAAATGTGCGGATCGATAACGTAATTATCGCCCTTGGTTCTGTGGGTTAGCAGAAGCTGCCAGTTACCCACTGTGCAAATGGAACTAGCCCAGTAGGCATATCACTCTGCAGTTTTTGAAACTGTGAACAGGTTTTTCCCCCACCCCTAGGCTAACCTCGTATAATAAGAAGATAAGAGTTGCGTCCTACTGCCGCAAACATTGTAGATTCCCAGCTGCTTGTCTGTAACTTTAACATCGATATCTGAAAAGTCAGAAACCAGCGCACTATTCCGCCTTTCTTATTATAGAACGTGGAAACTGTCGAACCTTATCAAAGACGCGATTAACGTGCCCAGCGTAGGACCTCGAGATCTATGTGGAGAGCGCAGTGATCATTATTACCTAGGAGTGAGTGCAAAGCCATGGCTGGGTTTGCATTGGCGTTCTTGTCTCCAGGCACAGAGCACTTTGAGGCCAGTTCAACCTATTTTACTGGACCTTCACGTGTGACGGGGAGATAAGAAAGCAACCCTGTCCCGGTCAACCATATTTCTATGGTGTCATAACATCTGTCTAATCCGTAAATTATCATCGACCTGCTCTTGCAGATACGCTGTGTATCCACCCACCATTACTCACATACTTCAACTTCTCACATCAACAAGAAAATATATAGAAACTCCACTTTACATATACCACAGATTACCCGAGTAACGATTCTTGTTCCGCGTGAATATTTGATGACAACTTTAAAAAAAAATTTAGCTCGGGAAACATCTCTCTTTTCAGTTACTTGACTGTATCTTCTGAGCTTTTATTTTCACAAAGAAAACAACAGGAGAAGAAAGTTACAGCGCTGGAAGAAAGTTCGGTAGCTGAGCAATGCATTTCACTAAAGATATTCTTTATTCTTTTTAAACAAAGATATTCTTTCATACCTAAGACTCAAAACTTGGCAATCTAGTAGCTGCCCTGCCAGGCGCCTGGCACTAGTTCAGAAAGCACTCGTTTACCAAAATAAATCAGTAATAACTGCCACTGTTTTCAAAGCCTTTGTCTGCTTTGCCCCATATAATAGGGCAGTGAAGAGTAAAGGGAAACAGTACTTGCCGTGTAGGTAAAAGTCCTGACCTCACTGTGAACCCGAATACCTGCAGCCACCTGTCCACTTCTGACCCTAACGGCGCGCTCCGGCAATCTCATTAACCTCGTTAATGCTGTCGAACCAAAGAGAAGATAATGTGGCTACTGTGCAGCATGTTTCCCGTGAGAAGGCGTTACTGCTGCTATTTGATTTACAGCACCTCTTGAGCCGCCACTGGAGTTTTCCATTTCTATCACACCTGTAAGGGGTCAAATGGTGTTGTTCAACGCGGTGGGGCAAACTCGAGCGTATTTGAGGTAAAAACAAAAATATCATTTTACGAAAAAATGGGTCAAAACCTTTTCCGCAGAGAGAATCTCGTTATAGTGTCTACTGAGGAGAAAATGTAAGGGAAACCTCTAAACTGAACTTTGATTTAAAAAAAATTGAGGGCTTAATTACTTTTAAACACTGGTTTCATTCGACTATGTCCAGCCGTGCACGACCGGCTATAATTGTGTGTTGCGAGAATGAGCAAGCTTCCAGTTCTGTCAGATGGCGTTACTTCTGCAAGTGAGATCGAAGTTAGCCTGCTTCGGATTTCGGGTTGATTGGCTGGCGTTGTACCTGTGTATTTAGTATCGGACATTTTTCGCCCCTCGTGCACTCTCGAAGATTCGCTATATTGTAGTATGATGACGCTTTCAACTCATTGATCGCGACATCTAGGCTCAGAAAATCACTGATTTTAAAATACTGTAATAATTTAATTTAGACTTTTGTCTGCATAACCACCCCGTTTAAGTGTTATTTCTGCTGTGACGATTACAGCGGAAGAAAATGAACTGAAAAAGTCAAACATTTCTCATCGTTAATTTACTTTTTTTAATGTTCTTTCTACCTCCTACCTGGACCGAACCTGTCTCTCAGATCTTCAGGGCTCAAAATGGATGGTATAATGTTTCACAGCGGTGTTCTGGTTTATGTTCAACCTTCTCCTAAGATTCAAAAGGGTTTTTTTTTTCTATTTCGTATTTTGCGGTAAATATCTCGAGGCGGACATGAAAAGAATCTATACTTGCTGCGCCAGATCAGAAGGAAGCAGACAGGTGTTAGCAGCAGCGTCACGGAGATCAGATAAACTACAGGTAAACCAGGTCCCAAGGTCAGCCCCGTCAACACAAAAATCTGACGGCTGCCTGGCCATCAAGCGCCAGCAAACGTGCCTGTCTGCTTCCCTTATGGCACTAATGGCGCCCACTGGCACATTTTATTTCTCTTTGTAAGAAAAAGCTAGTTTATGGGTTACTTAGAATACCTCCTCGCTGTTGTGTTTTTCTTTCTATCTTCTCTTTCTTTCTTTTTCCCTTTCTTTTCATTTTCTTTCATTTTCTTTCTTTCTTTCCTTCTCTATCTCCCTCTTTCTCTCCCTTCCCCCCTCCCTCTTCTCTTTAATTCAAAGCTCTCACACACACTTTTCAGAGCGTTTCCCGTCTCTATCGACGTCTCGTTCTTTCTTGAAAGAATTCCATGGACATTCTCTTCGTACGTTACATTTTTTTCCACCCACTCCCGCCGACCCATTCCAACAACAGCTACAAACACAGAAATCACAGAGAGACAGAGAGAAGAGTTTATACATCCACACCTCTCTCCGATTCGCCCTCTTCCCACATCCCCGACACCCACGCACACACACGCACGTGCGCGCGCACACCCACACACACACGGAATGTGGGTTCCAGTTATGCCAAGTCTAGTGGTCTCCTTCAGTGCAGTGGCAGCTGGTAAAAAAGGTGGAAGTGAAATGACTGTGTATCGTTTTCCGGCCGGAATGCCGAATATGTTGACCGTGTTAAGTTGTGGACGTGATGTACTGCGAGCCCAGGCATGTGGACCAAAACATTTTTTCGGGTCCATGCGCTCCTATTACTCTTTCTGCCTCCAGAACAAGATTCCAATTGGCAAAGAAGCAACCATTTCCTGTCGGATACCAGTTAATAAAAACCCCTTTCCTCTGTCATACTGATCGTTCCAACAACTCACTTTGTTTATCTTGTAAATATAGGATGTACTATACGAGAACACGGACCGCTCATTGGGTGCAGAAGGCTGGTTTTCGTTCATTTCAAATACAGCAGGTTGTGAGTGAAACGGGTTGTGGGACTAACCTTAGTCTGTGACTTACGCTCGCTTATACTTTTGTTTTACAGTATGTTGTTGTTTGGGGTTGGTTGGTTTTTGTGTGTGGGGGGGGGGGGGCGGGGG
>SMGT01010966.1:37477-48141 GCA_004794575.1 Lanistes nyassanus
CTGTCTGGCGTCTGTCTTTGGCCCTGCCTGTCTCCCTGTCCATGGCTGCCTTTCTCTGTCTGCCTGTGTTCCATCATTTTTGTTCTTCAATACATTGTTACAATACACGAGCAGCTATAAGTACGTAAAACGCATTTTAACGATAAGCTGAAAAAAGATATAAATTGTTGATCTAAAGTTCTTTTTGGTGTGATCTCTTTCAGACTTTAAGGCGGTCTAGCAGGGGTGGGTGGGGCAGCGTGGGAATGTTTACCCACAAACACCCAGCACGTGGTCAAAGCGCGATGCAAGGTGTTCCTCTGATCTTCCTGAGAAAAGCCAGTCGTGCGAAAACACGATGACATCAGAGACATCAATAGTCCACTCGCCGCTGAGGCGTCCCCAGAACGTGGGAGTATGCATTGGCGTTAGAGATCAGAATGTTACAATGCTTACATGTTCACTGCAGTAGGCAGACTTGATGGCATACTCCACCAAAGATGTTTACAGCATGGAATGACGGGCGCTTCTCACACAGAGCGAGCCACAGAGATAAAGAATTTGTTTTCTTCACTCTAATCAAATTCATTTGTAAATACCTTCCTCTACCGTACAGCCGAATTATTGTTTTTTTTCTGACAGCTGGCTGATCCGGGGCTTGGGGTAGTGTGCACATCATGTCATTGATATTCTGTGTTGTCTACCGCACAGTGTTATAGTTCTGCTGGGCTACACGTCTGCTTCCTTTTGCCCTTTCACCTAAAAATTGCCATTGATGTATAAGAAATTTAAATATTTCTGTGAAACTCTTGATCAGAAAGAGCCACCAAAATTTATCACAGATCGAATACCGCCAGTGTGCGATCGTGTGAAACATCCAGAAGTTCTATCCCCCCCTAGCACCTTCCCCAGGTTATCCGGTCTTTCAAATATTTTGTGAGCTTTTAGAAGAAATTGTTCGTTCTCTACAGCAGTCACACGGTTTAGAGAAAAAGTGTCATGCATAACACGCAGGTATTACATACCATGTAAGTGTAATATGCACAATGCCAGGATCACATGCAACACAAAAATGTGAGGGAGGCAGTAAGGTGATAATCATAACTTCACGACAGGATGCAGAAATCTACACCTAGTGGAATTTTGTTGCATGACGTCACACCCGGTAACACTGACCCCAGCGGGCTTTCAGCACCATTGCTTTGAAGACTACACAATGACGCGAGACGCGGCGAACATTCCTCAGGTGTGGGCAGACGCATACCGCATGAAGATGTCGCACCCCAGGTGTGTGTGGTGCTAACCAGTGACACTAAGCAGTGGCGAGTGATGCTAGGTGAGAAACAGTGACGTTAGGTTGTAACAAGTGACGCTAGATGAGAAACAGTGACGCTATAGGTAGTAACAAATGATGCTAGGCAGCAACAAGTGACGATTGTAACAAGTGGTGGTAGTTAGTAACAAGTAACAAGTAGTCGAGAAACAGTGACGGTAGGCAGTAACAAGTGATGCTAGTCGAGAAACAGTGACGGTAGGCAGTAACAAGTGATGCTAGGTGAGAAACAGTGACGGTAGGCAGTAACAAGTGATGCTAGGTGAGAAACAGTGACGGTAGGCAGTAACAAGTGATGCTAGGTGGGAAAGAATGACGGCCTGGCTGTTGAGAGCACACTCTTCAGTTTGACGCCCAATTGGAATTGGATCAGTCAGACGAAAGACCCCGGAGACTTGTGTTCCACGGGCGAGGCGCTTCAGGGTTCAGTGTTACAGCGCCACCTATCGGCCCAGACAGTGGCGTAAGTGCAATCAATCCAATTGCTCCGATAGCCTGTGCGTACACTAGAAC
The DNA here is from genome assembly GCA_004794575.1 of Lanistes nyassanus. NCBI lineage: Eukaryota > Metazoa > Mollusca > Gastropoda > Architaenioglossa > Ampullariidae > Lanistes > Lanistes nyassanus. The sequence goes on from SMGT01010966.1 coordinate 39,303, forward strand.
AGGCCCAGCACACTCGCTAAGGCGGACTTTGAATGGAATTAGCGGTAAGTCCCCGAAGGCCTCCTTCAGTCGCTGCATTTTTGTTTCCATTACTACGCCTAAGCAGCCCGCGGCGTGGCAGGCAGTAAAAGTTTCTTTTCTCTCTCTTGCAGGCGAGCAGCTCTTTTGCCAGGCTTATTTCGACATCTATGCCATCTACACAAGCCAGAATTCTAGTAATTACCTCCACTTTGATGCGCTGAACTGTATACCGTGGGCTGAGCCCTTGACCCACGCCTATCGTATGTTTAGTACCATTCCTGACGACTGTCTGTATACCCACTTGCTGTCCCAACGTTTCTGGTACTTGAGAAATGCCTCCTGTAGATGTGCAAATTCACCACAATGGTCCTTCGTGTCTAGATAACACTACATTTTCGCATCTTGAGTGCAGTCCCTGTCCCAGGTAACAGTTGCTCACGTTAACAGAGTATTGACACTCTTCTGTCTCTATAGTACATGTAGTCCTATGTTGATTTTAAAGTATATCGATACACACAAATCACTCAACGACTGAAATTATGGATTAAGAAAGGTGGAAGTTCCTGTGCAAATGCAGCAACTGGAGTCACGGCCAACGTTTCGCAGAAAAAAACCTCCAAAATCTTGAATGCCTATCAAAATTGGGCACCGCCTTACTTGACTCCAATGTGGCTGGAACTGTTCAAAAACTTCAACAGTTTTTGAAACTTCGTTTCGCTGATGGGAGTCCGCTGAAAGAAATGTTGACAGCTTTCCATATTCTACTGAAGTCTAAGATTTTGTTTCCTGACGGAAAGGAAGCCTATCAACTTTATGATGACCTTGCCGAGTGCACTGAAAAAAAGTAAAGACAATGCTGCCGTTTTCTGAGTAAAGAGAGACTGGCCTACACCCTGCGTGTATACGTCCTAGCTTATTGCTATTGTGCAAAATCTGTTTTAGAGGTGTCCGTGAGCGCGATAACTGGACCAGGATGTGTTGTGATTGAGTGACTACTCGTCATAACAATAGGCAGAACTATCTAGAGCGAGCGAACAGCCACTCATGTTGGCGTGAGCTGTAGTTAGTTTATAGGACCGTACGAAAGGACGATAAGACTGAAGCACTGGAGAAGACGACTGAACGAGTGCCTGACATCAAACATCCCGCCCAGAGCTGTGTTCCAGAAAGACCGATATCTATGTTTCCTCTCTTCCTCTGTCAGAAAAGATGAACTGGAGCTGCGCGCCAAAGCACGTTCCTCAGAAACGCACGCACGTCAAGCAACTTGAAGGTTTTCAAAGTTTCCAGTCATTTGACGAGAAGATACCACGGCATCAGGAGGGCGGGCCAGTGTCACAAGTTTGATGACGAAAACTAATCCCACGTCATCTCCTGTGACAGATGCAGGTGGCGCGAGCTGTCAGGAGCAAATTGGACGCGCCGCGTGGCCGGCTAGGCTCTGCTGGCTCCACTCACGTGCAGGACGCAGGCACTTCCATTTACGGCGTCCGTGATGGACGGGCGTCCACAGACGTGGCGTCCTAGTGCGAGGAGACGTCATCAATTAACACGCCACAGGCGCCCTCTATCTTGGGCCGGAGGGGGGAGTTACAGCAGTGGATAGGCTGTCCACAGGCGGACCAGAATTTCATCATACCCCCCCCCCTCTCTCTCTCTCACACACACGCTCGCACACATGCAGGCACGCACAAACACGGATTTCTGACAGTAAGTTGGATATTGGAGTTGGATATGGGAGGTGGGGTGGTGGTGCCGCTGTGGGGTAGACTAAAGTCAGCCGTGCTCACTTCTCGTACACCGAGAAACGGGCCTCATGCAGCAAAGGAGGGTTCAGGGGGTGGGGCGGGCGTCTAACGGGAGGTCAGCATTTCCGTACGTCGTGCAGGTCATGCGTGGCGCTTACGTCACGTAACGAGAAAGTGGAGTCGTGCAAGTCCTTGCGTGAAGAGCGGCTTGAGTTCAATCAGGTCATACCTGCCGACAAAGCGAAGTCGTGCCAGCACGTGTGTGCAGGAGGACGGGTCCCCGTGTGTGTAGGTGTAGGGAACAGAAATTCAGTTTGTCTCACACTGAGGAACTATACTTGTACGACAACGGGAACCGTAGGGTGGGGGTATGAGAGAGGTGTGGGTGGAGGGGGTCAAGATGTTTGAACAGAGGCCAGAGCTGTCGCCTACACACGTCACAAAGGTTCTTAAGATTTATTGGAAATGTTTGAATGATATGTCTAAGAAAATTCTGATGGAGTTAAGAGTACATATTCACGTTGAAACCTTCCCAAGACATGTCTTGGAGCACGTTGCTGCATGCCAGATGACTGGCACATCGTGTCTTTGTAGTAAAGGAGAAATCAAGGATGGTTTGCCTATACCTTGCTATAGGGACTACAGCTAGAAGAGTCAGACATGAAACTAGTATGGGGGTAACAGGTTAGTAAAATAAAATTGCTGTTGTGATCAGTTTGTCCAGAAATTGAATTACCGATTGTTGATATTTTTGTCAGGATATTAAGCCTGTATATTTACCTCTATTCAAATTGGTCCCTGGGCGTGACGTCCTGTGACTTGATGCCAAGACCTTGTTTGAGAACAACCGATGAGGGCTGACACGCTTTTAATTACTTCCAGCAGCGAGAAATCCCGAATCCTTTCAGGTCTATCTCTCTCCGTCTTAGCAATGGCGCTGACTTGCGTTTCACATCGAGCCCAAAGCGTGCCCCCCATGTATAGCTCGGAGGGCAATGTTTCTGGCGTATTCCGGAGCTCGCTATTGGAGTGATGCAATTCGCGCGACATGAAGTTATAAACTTGATCCTAGCATCCCCTTCATTGCGATCGTTCGGAAGGAATGCAAAGGGACATTATCTGCCCCGGTCAGCGCACATGCACACAGGACAACTGAGAACAGTTATTTTCTTTTCAGCTTGTCTGTCTGGGCTCATTATTGATGGCTTGAGCAAGTGTTGGGTGGGGTGGGGTGGGGTGGGGTGGGGTGGGGTGGGGAAGAAGTCAGTTTTAGCTTGGAAAATTTCAGACGCCATGTTCATGCGCCCGTAGCCTGATCAGAAGAAAACTTGGAAGTGTCACAAGGCCTAGGAAACTGGACATCCGCTGAGTGCCAGCATGATCCACCCCCCCCCCCCCTGCAGAGCTAAGTATTTATCTTTTTCAGTAAGAAGGATGGTAGGGAAGAAATAAAACTTTTCAGTGGTTTCAAAACACAAGACAGACAAGATTGACGTGCCTGGGCATAGCAGACAGTCAGCTGTATTACAGACTTGCCACGATGCCATGCGACGTCATAAAACAAGCGTGACGGCTCCCTAAAAATGCCGTCAGTCACTTTGACCTGGCGTCCATAGTTACTCAAAACAACTGAAATGCCCTGTCAGTCACTTTGACCTGGCGTCCATAGTTACTCAAAACAACTGAAATGCTGGCAGAAACCAGTCTATCCTCTTCACTCAGGATCAGGACTTGGCTTTCTTTTCGAGACACAGCCTGACTCTGGAGCCAGGCTGTCGTGAGATAATTTTTAATGAGTAGGACACAGGTGAAGTCAAACGGCTTATAAGCACCGAGCAGGAGGGGAATGTTTTTCTCCACTTTCTGCCCAAGCCGGGCGCGCATGCGCGGCGTACCAGTGCCCTGCGCGTGCGGACGTCTGTTGCTAACCACAACAACCGATAGAGGTCAAGCCATGAACTCTACACAGCGTCATTTCTTATAGTGACAGTGAAGAGGCCAATACGTGGTGACCGATAACTGAGTGGTAAAGACATTGAGTTTCTTGGTTATGTCGCAGGTTGGTGTCAGGAACGGCCAGTACCGTTTAGTTTTAAAAAGAAAGACAGGAAACAGGGAGTTCAGCCAGCAGGTCAGCGACAGTTCGAACTGTCAAGAGTGACGAGGTCATCCTGTGTTTCACTGCGACTTTAAGAAAAAAAGGTGCTGCGTAGGCACAAAACTTGCTGAGTCAGTCGAAAAAGCCTTCTAGAGTGTTCTCGAACAACCAAATATTATGGGATTTAGACATCACATGACCCCCTAGTATATTAGGGCCGGCAGCAGCCCCAAGTTTTGCTTCTCCATTTTACACCAGGGAGTGATTTAAAAAAAACTAATAAAGAACAAATGAGGACAGAGCGCTTAAATTATCAAAAGATAACTCCAACAAAGATACTGGCAGCGCTCAAACATAGCCGTATGCAGACGCATGTGCCCAAGGGAGCTTACCGTACCCAAACACGTAGCAAAGAGAGGGCCGAAAGAAAGGAACTTGGCAGATCCTCAGAAAGATCTGCCATCCCTTTCTTTATAACGACGCTATTCTTCACACAGCTAAAAAAACCGTTGACGTTAGGAAGCCCGTGGTCGGCTATCAAAGGCGACAAGAGCCTTATAGTAACAAACTCGAAATTTAGTGATAGGTTTCAAGTCCGAGAACTAGAACCTGAAGTAACAGAACTGGAGTTCTGTGATTAATGTATTTCCCCGAGAGGATATACGTTTCGAGTAACTATTGCAGAGTCGAGCTCTGGTAGTTACAAGTTGAAGATTGAGTTTGCGTCCGCTAGAGCGTCTAGGGCTTACGGACAGTAGTGCTAGGGAAAGCACATATAGACCACGTAGGAATCCGCGGATTTGCCGAGTTTGTCCCTGATTCCAGAAAGCCAAACGACAAGGAACCCAAGTTGTGAAGAGGTTGATACACTTGTCTGAATGTATATGAAACGTCAACGTACGACTGCCAGAAAAAGAGATCGGATAGTTAGATTGAACTCAACGTGGAAACACTGGCTTGCTGTGAAAAGAACTGTAGTTAAACTTCGTCAAACACTACTGGACCGTCTACGTATCATCTCCATTTTCTACAACATTGCTCGTCCTCAAGTTCATCGTTGTCATCAGTATCATTGCCTTCTACATATCATCGCCAGTTTCAACAACATCGCCCGTCCTTAAGTCGCCGCCATCTCCATTATCATCGCCAGTTTTAACAACATTGCTCGTCCTCAAGTTCATCGTCGTCATCAGTATCATCGCCGTCTACATATCATCGCCAGTTTCAACAACATCGCCCGTCTTCAATTCACCGCCTTCTTCACTATCATCGTTTCTCTTCCGGATCATCGCCCTTCTTTACATATCATCGTAAACGTTTTTGACTGATCTACAAGAACTTGTCTGACGCTGTCAAAGCGTGAACTGTGAACGCAACTGTGAGTGAACCGTGGACACTAGAGTTGTTGTATTTTGTTCGTGTTGAAGTGTAAGGGGCAGAACTCATTTATTGACCAAGTACCTTCTTTGGATTGCGTGACTGTATATCTAATCAGTGCGTGTGGAATCATTACATCAACGTAAGTCTTTTTGAACTCATTTATAATAACTTTGTCTTGTTTTTGAAGTGAAAGGTGGAAATAGATCCACGCTTGTGTTTCCTTCGAGTGATTGCGGCGTCTAATAAATTCCGAACACGAACACGCTTTCAGACATACACACATTATCAATAAATTAAATTAAAAGATAAGAAAGTTTTGTTGGTTAATCCGGTTTCTGACAGTTCGAAACTCATATTAGCTTACAATGTTTTTTTGGAGAGGGGTGGGGGGAATAGGGGTAGGGTTTAGTAGTAGGTGGGACTTCTGTTTTCATGTATAAGTTCAAAACTGTGTCTGCGCTAAGCGGGTTGAAAGGTGGTCTGTGCATGTGTCCCTGGGTTTGGGCAGAAATCAAATGGGAAAATGAACATCGCAGCCGGGAGCACTGCCAGGGTGCACTCAGGCGGAAGAGTGTTTGTCTGCAACGTAGGCGCTGTGTGTACGCAGGCATCTGAGTGCAATTTTGTGTATAAATATGTATTTGTCTCTCTGCATAAATGCATATGCGTATATTCAAGAGCATGCGTACACACTTTCAAATTAATTACAAATATTCATTCCAGAAGACCGAAGCATTTTATGGGTGTTTTTTCTGGACAGGTTGCTCCCCCATGTGAGTCCTTCCAGACTCTGCGCACGGGATAACGTTCGCCAAACTATTGGGGGGGGGGGCACCGAAGACATGAGAAACCCGATCAAGATAATAGACACGTCATGATTTATGGGGCTCTAGGGCTGCAGCTTCACACACGCAGCACATTTACCGTCCCCCCTCACAGCCCCCCCCCCCTTGGCCGCTGGTCGCCGTGGGGTAAGTCTCAAGTCTGGCCCGATGCCAGTCTGGAAAACTTCGCTTCATCGAGTCTCGCCTCTTGATACATTCTGGTCGGCTAGCTGAGACTATGCGAGGCCCAGACACTATTTTAAAACAAGTTTCCGAGTCTATGAACGGTCAGCTATTAGCTGAATTGGATCAAAACGCTGAAAGTAGGCTGGACTAAAAAAAAAACTGTATGGCATCCTTTTGATTATGTCACAGACGTACACACGTATGTGTGCCGCTGTTCTATGTGTCCTTGTGATAAACACCTTGTGATAAACACCTACTTACGACTTTTTCAAAGGTACCTGGTGTGAACAGAATACTGATGATGATAACATACAGCCAGTCTGAGCAGTACATAATTCCTGCTCACATGGCAGGACTGTACAGTATTGTCTGTTCACCTACCAAGTCTGTGCAGCATTTTTTTCATGTTCTTATACCAAGTCTGAGCTATGTATTATGCATGTTCACATACACTGTCTGAGCAAAATATTGTTTCTGTTCACAAAGTCCGTGCAATATATTGTTTCTGTTCACGTACCAAGTCTGTGCAGTTTGTTATTCATTTTTCCTGCACCACCACCAAGCAGAATGTTTTGTTTGCAATCATGAACACAATATTTTTAAACACAAGCCAAAATACACAAGCCAATGCTAAGACGGCTAAGGTCGGATTTTATGCTAAGTAGCTTTACAAAAAAATTAGCAAGCCGTACCAAGCGTTAAATGAGAAAGTCGGAAGAGGGCTACAGCGAGGAGCTTCTCTGCGCTGACTGATATCTGGGGATCGAAAGATCTGCGACCTGAGGATATCTGTACACTGAGTGAATCTGCAAAGTGCGGACCACTAGAGGCAGATACTATTTTTAGCTCTGTCGTGCTCGATGGTTTGACGGCGTAACCCGCCCCTGGCATGTCAGAAGCGAAAAGACCTTGTTTATCTTGCTGGCAGCACGCAAACAAACGTATCTTCATGGCGCGTGCAGGAAACGTGCATTGGCCACAGGGTCATTGAGTTCACAAGGTTCAGGCAGGTCGACGCCGCTGTTAACACACGGCCGCTGATCAAACAGATAGGCGCGTTTCTCCCGCTCACCTTTTTGCAGATTGTGGGACCGAACCCTGTTATAGCAACATGCAGGTGTGTCTGGCATTCCCCTGCTCTCTCTCTCTCTCACCTTGTGTTCTACTGGTCTGTTTGTGTTGGCATAGCTTCATGCGTGGATGTTTGCTGACAAAATGTACGTGTATGTATAAGTCTATACATATATTTAAAGAGAGATGATTGTGCATGTGCACCATGTAGATGTCTATACATATATTTAAAGAGAGATGATTGTGCATGTGCACCATGTAGATGTCTATACATATATGTAAAGAGATGATTGTGCATGTGCACCATGTAGATGTCTATACATATATGTAAAGAGATGATTGTGCATGTGCACCATGTAGATGTCTATACATATATGTAAAGAGAGATGTTTGTACATGTTTGCCATATGAATGGCGCTCACGTTAGTCCTTGTGATGTTAGAATGTGAACTTGCATGTATCCCTACTATGTTGCCTTATTTCACTTGATGAGCGTCAGTGATGCTGATCTGGACCTGGGGGGAATACGCTGGCTGGGTGGCCAATGTTCCGTGATGGTGTGGTCAAGGTTCCGTGATGGTGTGGTCAAGGTTCCGTGATGGTGTGGTCAAGGTTCCGTGATGGTGTGGTCAAGATTCCGTGATGGTGTGGTCAAGGTTCCGTGATGGTGTGGTCAAGGTTCCGTGATGGTGTGGTCAAGGTTCCGTGATGGTGTGGTCAAGATTCCGTGATGGTGTGGTCAAGATTCCGTGATGGTGTGGTCAAGATTCCGTGATGGTGTGGTCAAGCAGAAGAAAACAAACAAAAAAAAAAAGAAAGAAAAGAAGAGATGAAAGAAGAAACCAGAAACAAGTCGAAGAAGAAGGATGGAGAGAGGAGGTGGCTGTGACATTTCTGGGGAAATTCGTGTAACTTAACTTTTGGTTAGTGTTATTCCAGACGGCTTCAGACTATAGCGTTTCCCCAAACAAACAAACAAAATGGGGAAAGAGCTAAAGATTTGATGAGTGGAGCCGGCATCGCGCCCCATGTGGTGCGAGTTGTTGACAACCACTCGCTGTTAACGATCTCCATGTACTGACTTCGCATGTCTTGAGCATGCGACAAATTGCCTCAACTACTTGCAGCACATTAAGCAATATTTCAATTTGTGATAAGAAACCAGCTTTCTTCGTGTCAAGACACAAGATTTTCAGGCACAGGTTTCTCCTCATCTGCTTCTACACTTTTCCTTCATTTTCATTCTGGCATCTCAATCATGTTCTCACTTCCTCCCGCTTTCCCGCTTTCCCTCTTTCCCTCTTTCCCTCTTTCCCTCTATCACGAACTCATCTCCTCGTTCCCGACACAACGCGTGTTTACCAGCTTGTTCTTTAGCAGACCAGGAAGGAGTGAAATTAAGATAGGGTGGGGGTGAAGGGAAGAGGAGAAAGAGGGGCTAAGGGAGGGGTGAGGGGTGAGCGAACGCGACAGAGAGAAGCTTTGGTGGGATGGTGGGGGGGGGGGGGGGG